>JADDOH010001522.1:0-109399 GCA_016648135.1 Agrypnia vestita
TCAAGCGTGTGGATGTTGTAACATTGATATATTTTCGCTTATATCTTCGAAACTATCTAATAAATACTTTTTTTTTTACATTAACGTAAACAATAACTACCCTTGATGATTAATATTCTCAATTTTTATGTAATTTATGAGATTGTGTTAAAATATTTATTCAAAGTTTTCATACATGTATGGCGGCGGTACACTACCATTTGACCAAAAACATTTCTAAATAAAAATGCATATGTAGATATACGGTACCTACCTAGTGCGGAAATATTCAATAATTAATAAATGCACATACATTTTCTTTACTTGTATTTACTAATTAATATTAGGTATTAGCTTTTTTAAAGTTTGATGTTAATTTCTGTTGCTGCTCAATTGATATTTTTAATTGTGAGATGTCAAATGTTACACGTCATAGGTTACTGCTGCAAGGCTCGCTTTTTCTTTGATTGTTATTTGCCTGAACTTATTGATTCAAGGCACGAGCGTGGGATGGATGTATACAAATATTTTGATATGGAAGGATAGTTTTCATCTGTGTTTGCATTCAGTTTCATTACGAATTTGTGTGTGGCTGACTATCACAGCTCCAGCGAGGCTCAAGAGGAATTCAATGGTGGAACACAAAGCAATGAGAAATAATTCAAATACGCGTTAAGAAAACGTTTATTTTATTATATTTTATAACACAGATTAAATGTGAAATATAGAATATAAAAAATTAGAACCAATGCAATATTTAAATTACCTAGAAAATTAACAAAATTTCAAAAGAAACTGATTAAGACACAAGATAAATATAATATTGTAATACCTCATTAATTCGAAATTCAAGGGACCTAAAAAACATTTTGAATTATGCAAAACCCCGTTAATTCGAAAATCGAGGTACAAAAAAAAATGAAAAACTGCGAGGCGATCGCAAAATTCGGCAAAAATTGAAAAACTCATGAAAAAAGCTATTTATTTTGTGAGAAACATCCGTATTTTTTCATATTGCAAGAAATCATTTCGAAAACGCAGTAGAGTAAAACCTCGGTTTTACACTTCCGCAGGGAACAGCAAAAAATGGGGAAAACTTATGAAAACGTTAAAGTTGTTAAAAAATGAATATTTTATAGAAAACAGGGCTTTTGATGAAAATAAAACCAATTACAGTAAAACCCTGTTGATTCGAACCCTGATAGAACTCATAAGTCCCAAAATGTTAATTTAATAGTAAATTAACCACGATAATTCGAACACCCCGATAATTCATATTCGAAATAATTTTTAGCCCCTTGCGCCACAAATCAATACATTTTAGTTCATATAATTCTAAATTTTTTGAAATTCGACAAAATTGTAAGAAGACTTATATTTTTTCACAAATGAGAAGAACTCTGATGTCCTCGAATAAACTGAAACTTCAATTCAATTCAATTCAATTCAATTCAATTCAATTCAATTTTTATTTATTACATAATATGTACATTACAAACTTTATGTTTAATGCATACATATTATGAATTTATATCTAAAAATATACATATATACATCTATATACATACATACACATATACATACATATATACATACAACTTAAACTTAACCAACCCGACCAAAACTGAGTTTCTTTGGACAGCTACCCGAAGACGCTAATACCTGTTGGAAAAACTCCCACTCTCTATTTCAAATATTGACATAATTCCCAAAACCAATGTCAAACTACTTGTAGTCCACTTGGATTCAAGCTTGTCTCTTAATAAACAAATTAATAGCACAACCAGCTCTACCTTCTATCATTTACGCCGCATTAAATCTAAAGCATCCCAACAGAAGCAACAAAATTACTAATAAATGCATACGTTATCTCTCGCTTAGACTTCTGTAATGATATCTACGCTCATCTCCCGAAACAGGAAATAAACAAATTACAATCTGTATTTAGTGCCGCTGCAAGACTCATTACCGGCGTTTTAAAGTTTGCGCACATCTCAAATCATCTTCAAAACCTTCACTGGCTTAGATGTCCAGAGAGGATTGAATATAAGCTTTGAATTACAATATTTAAGGGTATTCACAACATGGCCCCTCAATACATAACCGACTTCTGCATTCCATTCTCCGCAAATAATAGACAACTAATACTTCGCTCAGCATCAACATCTAATACAAAAAGGTTAGCTGAAGTAAATAATCGCGTCCATAAAACTAATTTAGGTGATTGTGCTTTCGCGGTAGTTGGACCAAAGTTATGGAACAAACTATCTAATAAACTGAGACAAACAGACAGCTTACCACAGTTCAAAAAACAAATTAAGACGCATTTATTTAGATAATCCTATAAAAACGTACACAACAACACTAGCTAATGTTTTTCACTCCTATTGTGCACTCCGCGAAAACACCTAATTCTTTCAGGCACTCTCAACTATTATAGTATTCAATTTTAATTCCGTTTCTTGCATGCCACCTATTGAATAAGTAATAGTAAATAAGTTTTTTCTTTTTTAGCAGTAAGTTGTTTTGTAATATAGTTTTTCTGTGTAAAGCGCCCTTGAGGTGAGTATTCGCGAAAACGGCGCTATATAAGTTATCCAAATATTATTATTATTATTAACAAATATGTCAATATCGGGTACTTTATTAATAGTAATGTCGCGATCTTTGTATTAGTAAGCATTATAAATATAGTAAAACTTCAGTTTTGCGTTCCTCTTTTTTACGGTTTTCACCGAAATATTTAGAAAATTCAACTCAACATTAATAGAAATTTGCAAACGAAATTTCCTTTTTTCTTTCCAAAAATTTAAAACCTGAACGAAAGATGAATTTTATATTTTCAACGGGGGCGCATCTTTCGTGTTTCGGTTCCGTCTCGAGCGAGTACATATTTCGTTAGCAATGAAGTAACGTAAAAAGGGGCAAACTATTTACTGAATGTAAATATTTTCAACGTTTAACTAACGACCCCTTTTAGTAGTTGTACTCGTTTAATATCAGCTATTCGCGAAAATCGCAACGACTGCCGCGCCGTTTTGCGCGCGTAAAATCGTTTGAAAGTTATTATTTATTTATATTTTTTATATTACGTTGACCGTTTTAAATGTTAATATTCTTTAAAGATTGCCCTAAAAACATCGCGACAAAAAGTACAATTGATTATAAGAAGATTATTGAAAAAAAAATGCAAAGATATCTATTGAAAAAACGGTCAATGTCCACGAGACCTTTTTGTGGGTGATATCATCCTGAAGAAGACTCCAAAATCTCGGTCGGGCTGAATATCCCAGATTACGTAAATATGATTATTTAACGTTTTTTTAGCAGCATGTACATTTTTGAAAAATTATGTTGATATCAAATGTTTTTATTTTCATCAAAAGCCCATTTTCTACATAATTTTCATTTATTAACTTTAATGTTTTCCTTAGTTTCACCCAGTTTTTTGCTGTTTCCTGGAGAAGTGCAAGACAGAGATTTTACTGAATAATTTTCAAACGATTTCTTGAAAAATGCAAAAATACAGACGTTTTTCACAAAATTAATGACTTTTTCACGAGTTTTACGATCTTTTGAAAATTTCCCAACTGCATCGCGAGTTTTTTTTACCGCGAACTTCGAATTAACGAGGTTCCGCATAATTCGAAATATATTTTTTTGGGCCCCTTGAATTTTGAATAAACGAGGTTTTACTGTGGTAGTAATAAAATTATATTGCAGTTTGTAATATTTTTTTTGTGTAAAGCGCCCTTGAGGTGAGTACTCAGTAATAATAATAAAAAGGTAGATTTCTGCCTCAATTTGGAGAGTAAAATGTTGTAATATTTATAGTTATGGAGGTAAGCGACATTAAAGTTGGCATTTTTTTCAACATTTCTGAATTATCTTCTTAAACAGTTGAACTATAATGAGAGTAACTAATAACCTATTGTAGTGTCTCTACTCCGGATGATATTGGGATAGCCTCCAATTAAATACGGGATACTTTGTATATGCACTTATATTTGGGACTTGACGTGAGGAACGACCGTTCTACCTCCTGTGTATCTCGCGGGCGCAAAGCAAAAGAGAGCGCGTCCCCAAAATGGCGGCCTGTTTATACTCAGCGCCCCCTAGGGATACCACACTTATATTGAATAATAAAAACTAGTTCGCTTTAGTGCAAGTTACAGATTTTTTAAACCTTACAGAAAAAATTCTGTTTCAAATTTCTGCAAGATTTTAATTATTTCATTTGATTTGGACAACAACAACAATGTCGTCTGATTTCATAATATACATTTTTTAATAACAGATGCTGTGCCCCAGATTCGAGACGAAATGTGTTTGATGTGTGAGGCATCCGAAGCCGCCTATCCCCTGCCCTGCGGCCACTCTCCGGCTTGCGAGGACTGTTCCGCTGACTTGGTGGCGTGCCTCATCTGTGACACAAGCTTTGGTAAATAAATCTCTGCTGTGTAGCTTGAACAAATACGCTTAATTTCCGCAATGGAAATCCTATTTTGTAGATGGATTCTCTAAAAGTTACGGTAGATCCGCTCTTGTGAGTGGATAATATAAAAATCCATTAACTGTGAAACTAACAACAAAATATAATCTAATCCAGAATAAGTTTTGTAGATATTGGACCATTCTGTATCCAGTCCGAACCTAGTGCCATCGAGCTTTCATCCTTTTCTATAATTAAAGTTCTTTTTGGGAAACCGAAAGCGTGTGCTGAACGTTCACGGCGACCAAGAAACTGTCAACGGCTGGTCCAAGAAATTCATCACTAAGCTACAAAAAAATTATATGCGGCATTTCAAACTATGATTGTATATATTTTATGCTTTCCATAGTGCGATAGAAAGTCACATTGAAGTTATTTAATAGGATAAGCAGAGTTTTAATTACTGTAATTTTTTGTAATATAATATTTTTGTTTTTCATTTCATCATATCATCGTCATCACATCATAACATAAATTTCTTTAGGCATGCTTAGAGTGAAATTTTAGGATGTAATGAAAACATCATGAAGTCACGACTTAATCTTGAAATCTTGAATCAAAAGCTAAAATGGCCGTTTTCCGAGTGATATTATTTTAACCAATAGCAATTATACTTATAAGTGATGACGTCAAGCCATTTGAAAATGGTGATTGCCACCAAAATTACAAAATGCTAAGACAGTGTTCGGAACCAATTCAAAAATCAAGGACTTGTTGAGATCAGCGAAGGATGGAGATCGCTTAGAAACAGACGGAGTGTATAGACTCGACTGTCAAGACTGCGATAAAGTCTACGTAGGACAAATGTATTCGAACCGAAAATCCTTGTAAAGCCTAAGAGTCACCATACGCGTCTTTTCTGAAGCACTCAAAATCTACAAGCACCCGATAAATATTAATAGAGATGATGGTCTCAAATTAAGAACATCATGGTATCCGGCGCTTCAAAGTCAATTTTGTCGTAGTTCCCGCAGAGATAGTGATCAGACAATATATTAAACATACACACAACACAAGATAACACATGACCTCAACACGGTATTGCCACGTAACACATAAACACACTAACAAGCCTGCTTTCGACACGGTATTGCAAGCCAATACTTACCCTTTACCCACGAGTTTCTCCAGGGTATGCTTGGCTACAATAGTTTAGAGACTAGAAGGAATGTGTATTTGATTACACATTTTTATCGATTGTTGCGCGGTATGATCGATAATCCTCAAATTATGCAGAGCATTGGTTTGTATGTTCCTGATAATTATACTAGACATCGTCAGCATAGATTGTTTTACATTCCAATATACAGGACCAACCTGCCGATGGTTATGCCTGTTGGAAGAGCCACAGCTATGCTGAACAAAATCGCTTTGGGTATTGATATATTCCATGTGTCTGAGGGGGTTTTCCGAAGCGGGATTCTCCTACACCTTTGACCAGGTTTTATGTTATTTTTAATTTATTAAATATTTTCATTTTTGTTATATGTACTTCCTAATATGTATGCCTTAAACATTTTGTTTGTCATGTACATATTATCATGAAATAAATTGAAATTGAAATTGAAATTGAAATTACCACAACACCAACACTCACAATAACATATCAGCCCTGATGATGGACCCTACAATGGGATCCGAAACGTTGGCCAGAAAGGTCGTAATAACACGGCATAATACCCCAGAAGACACAAACTAAAAGATTCTGAGTGGCCGTGAAAACCTAAGAACATTCTGTCACTTAATTCGGAAAAAAACATTTATCATTCCTTTCACACTGCAAGAAGAAGTATCCAAAATCTCAATATAACAATTCATTGTAAAAACTGTAAAAATAATGTTACATGCAACACTGACTGCACTAAACTTAATCATCATCATCATCTTCTTCCCCTTCTCCTAGTAGGGTCGGGGGCCCAAAGACTCGACAAGGAGCTTCCGCGAGCCCCTGTCTTGCGCTGGCGCTGCTTCTACTCGAGTCAACCAGTCCAGACCCATTCTGTTTTAAAATACATTTTTTGTTGTCTCTTCCAGCTTAATCTGGGTCGACCCACCGGCCGTCATCCCTTCGGGGTTGCCAAGAGGATTCTTCTTGGCAAACTTAATCATAAGACTATTAAATATTTAGGAATAACTATTGACAAACATGTCAAATAGCAAGACCATGTCAATCTGACAGTGGAACGATTGAAAAAACAGGTCACGTTTTTCATAAAAAAAAACCTACGCAATATATTAAACAAAAATACTATTAAAAAGGTGTATTACGCGTTGATGCAGTCCCTCTTACAGTATAATATGCGTACTTTAGATTTTTTTTATCCATTAATAGAGAATTCATGGAAAATCATGTTTGTGTTCCAATGCAAGATATACACCTACAACACAGCATATAGTTTTTTATGTATGCCAAAGAAATAATAATTTCTAAGATGCATAGATAAGTACATACATCAATTGTCTTAGATTCCGCAACACAAACTACAAAAAAAGTCTGTTTTCTACAAAATATCTTGTTCCATATAATACTATTTGGAGTGAAATCCACTACACATCACTCGAATACAACAAACGCCGAAATACGGTAATATCTAAATCTGACTTGTAATGACAGCCAACATAATATAATTAATTAATTAAAAGTTAATTTACAAGCCACAATTTCATATTACCTATTTGCATGCTAAAAAGAGCGAAACCAAACATTTTTAACCAGAATTAAATTGGAAAGTGGATTGACCAAATTTAACATGACATATTTTTTACAGTTATTTCTCGGACCATATGTTTGATGTGTTGCAAGGTATCCCAGAGCAACTGTGAACTGGAGCCATGTGGGCACAGGCCAGCCTGCGATGGGTGTTCGCCGGGCTTGACAGAGTGCCTCATCTGCAACCGAGTTATAATAGGTAAGAAACTGCAAATGTATTACACCACTATTCAATGGAGTACCCAAGACTTTTATGAGGAAAAGCTCCCATTTCTAAATAAAATCATAATAAAGAAAGTTTTGCTTGGAATGTATTTGCGAAAATAATCATTATTTTATCATATTGATGATCTTTCCGTTCATAAAAAATAATGTACTCGGTGTAAATAACCCATTTTACAATTAAAAATAAAGACAATGTCAACTGAAACATGCAGATATAATAAAATACAAAAAACAACAGACAAATTATTTTGAAACAGCTGTGAAATAATTTCCAAACTAGCAGTTAAGGAATTGGCTATATTGGCCATAAGTGGCCGCCGCGCGGCCATTAGTATCCGTTACGCGGTCATTGGTGTCTGAAATGGCTATCAGCTATACTGGCCGCTATGTGGCTGATAGTGGACATTGTGGGGCTATTAGTGTCCTGTTGCTTTTCATACGTTTTGGTTATTTTTTGAAACTAGTAAAGGCAAAATCATGCACTGCATTCTGAGTTTTTGAAGCCATCATAATATAGATGACTAGCTGCTCGTACCCAGCATTGCACGGGTTAAGGATTTAGTTGATAATAATTTGTAGAGGGAAACAAAGGTTCGATTCGAACATCAATAATTCACTAAAGCTTTAACTCAACGAATTCAACACAATTGTTACTGATATTTGTCTGCTCCAATTCAGGTAGTCGAAGTTCAAGATTTTTTATTTTGTTATCCTTGTTTGAATTGGCATCCTCCAAGTAGTTAACGGTTTTTTTTAACTGAAGCATACTATTTCCGTTGCTTGAAATTTCATTGTATTGTTTACTTATGAATTCAATGCTTTTTTTTTATCTCAGTCATTTCATTCTCCATATTTCTTTTTATGTTCAGAGTTTCATACTCGATTTTTCTCATTTTTTATCCACATATTTTATGATTTTTTCATAGTGATCTTCTCCAGCAGATGGTGGCAGAGTTTCCGAAGGTTTGGGTCTCGTATGTACTTTACTAGTTGTGCTCATTTTAACTTGCTTTTGTTATACTTATATTAAATCAGTTAAAAGAAAATGGAAAGAAATATAAATGAATAGTACCACTTTGATATGAATAATGTGCACCCTACTCGCTCCAATGGTATTAGGAATTAAACACAGAAACACATCCTCACTCTTCAACTGTATTATCACAACTAACAACCAACCCAACCAAACAATAAACCAATGACATTTATTTACACATATTTATATATTCTAGTTCAGAGAGTGTTTCGTTGTGTATTTTTATGTCCATTTGGCGAGTTTTCCGTTTAGCTTCAAAGTTAATGTAGTTGCATTTTTGAGCGTTTAAGGTAAGAACATTTCTATTTATCCACTCCGTTAGTATGCCTATGTCCTTGTTAATTAGTCTTGTGGTTTCTATGTCATTATTATAATCATAGAATATTCTGAGTATACGAGGGCGGTCCAATAAGTACTAAGCCTCACCGTCTGATGGCGCTACTATTGCAAGAGAAATTTACTATCACGTAGTACATTCTTGCAGACGACTACTGTCAAAATTTCAGCCGAATTGGACTCGTAGTTTTGTTTTGACCGCGTGTGGAAGCGGGCGTGTCCGCGGCTTTTAGATAAATAGAAAAAGAGCAATATCGGTCGGAGATTCGATTTTTGTTTTTGGAAAAGAAATCGCGCAGCGAAATCAAATAGCGCTTGGATGCCCTGTATGGTGACTCTTCTTCTTCGATGGCGATCATCAAAAATTGGTTTAATGAGTTTCAACGTGGTCGCACAACGGCTACCACGAAGGATAACATAACAAAAATCCACGATCTCGTATTGGCAGATCGCCGATTGAAGGTGCGCGAGATAGCTGAGACAGTAGGCATCTCAAAAGACCGCGTGGGTCGTATCCTGCATGAAATTTTGGGCATGAGAAAACTGTCGGCGCGATGGGTGCCGCGTTTGCTCATTCTGGACAAGCGAAACCGTGAGACTGCTTCAGAGCAATGTCTGACGCTGTTTAAGCGCAATCCGAAGGAGTTTCTACGTCGTTTCGTGACCGTTGACGAAACAGTCGAAACAATGGACTTTACCCGGTGAACGTGCTCCGAAGAAGGCGAAGAGTGTCCTATTGGCCGGAAAGGTGATGGCCACCGTTTTCAGGGATTCACAAGGTGTGATCTACATCGACTACCTGGAGAAGGGCAAAACGATCACAGGGCTGTACTTTGCCGAATTATTGGGCCAATTCGACGCCGATTTGCAGAAAAAACGGCCAAATTTTGCGAAGAAAAAAGTGCTCTTCCACCATGACAGCGCACCTCGCCACGGCCAAATTGGTCGAATTGGGCTACGAACTGCTGCCCCATCCACCGTATTCTCCAGATTTGGCCCCGTGCGACTTGTTTTTGTTTCCAAACTTGAAAAAGTCACTCGCCGGGCAAAAATTTGAGTCGAATGAGGAGGTCGTGGCCGCCACGGAGGCTTACTTTGCAGACCTCGAGAAAACGTATTTTTCAGACGTGTTAAAGAAATTGGAGCATCGCTGGGTCAAGTATATCGAGCTAAAAGGAGATTACGTTGAGAAAAATCGACACTTTTCTAAAATTTTCTTTTTTCTTTTGTAGGCTAAGTACTTATCGGACCACCTTCGTATTCTGCATACAATAATATTTTGCCTCGGATATTTAATTAAGTAATGGTCTGAGGATTGATTCTTGTGGAACACCATAGCTCACATTCATATACATATGTGCTTGAAGTCTTACATAGTGTGGTATATTGTTTTCTATCTTTTAGGTAGATGTTGAAGATTTTTAGGACATTCCCAGTGATTCAGATTTTTTAGTTTACTAACTAGGGTTACTAGATGAACATTGTCAAATGCCTTTTTAAAGTCCAACCAACTCCTTTTATCCTGAGCTGAGCATCGTGCACAATGTTCAAGTCCTGATCTATGATTCTTATTTAGTTAACTAATGCGCGGATACAATTAATTTGTGAGAATACTTCCGTGAATTTATTGTAAAACGGGTCTTGAAAGTATAGCCAGCACTAGCAGGGTGTAAATCTGACCGCGTTCTGGCCTATATCTCGCCACGTGACTCTGCCGGCCAATTGCCGTATCTACAGACTTTTCATTTATTAAGTTTGATATTTTCATTATTTTTCAGAGCGACACACGGCCAATAAATGTAGGGTCTGCAAGAAAGTGTTGGAGACCAACAACTGCACTTTGGAACCTTGCAGGCACGCCCCAGCTTGTGAAGGTTGCTCGGCCGTCATGACCGAATGCTGCATTTGCAACCACAATATTGGTAATTCATGATTTTACCTATTCTAAGGCACGATAGTCAAACAAGTTGTTGAATATGGTGTTAGAAGAATAAATTGGAACAGAATTTTATTTATCATCAAGAATTGCTTAATCTTACATAGAAAAGTATTACAAACAGATGGAGGTAGAGTGTTTAAGTACAACCCATGACATATGCACATTGCACATATTGACGGCTCCTAAGTATAATATCGTAATCCACAATTCGAAGATTTTGAGTTTTTTGTGTATTTCATATGTATTTAATTATATCTATAATTCCAAGAAAGAAAAAAAATATATAATAAAAAAATTTATTGCAAAATATTTTTCTTTCTTTGTTGGAATTAAAGATATAATTAAATACATTTGAAATACACAACAAACTCAAAATCGGTTACGATATTATACATAGGAGCCGCCGATATCTCTGCTTCTATTATATAAATATTCTTCTTCTTCTTCAGCTATCTCTCTCTACTGTTGGATATAAATCTCTTCAATATTTTTCCATTACTGTATTTTTTGGGGTTTTCTAACCCTCTTTCGGCTATCGGGATAATATCATCGACCCACCTTTTTTGAGGCTGACCTGTTCGTATCTTTTTTATTCCATGGTCTCCATCGTAAAGTTCTGGGAGCCCATCTGTAAGTTAGGGAAAATAATATTTTATTTTTATTTTATTTTATTTTATTTGGGAAAACACACAGTACATTTTTTTTATATAATATCAAAAAAAATATTCGTGAGTATGACCAGTAAAGTTTCCTCGAAGCTGGTAAAAAAAACTAAATAAAAAACAATGATAAAGAATATGTGATAAATAATAAATATTTCTAAGATTTAAATTATGATAATGCATAAAATGGGAGGGGTGGAGAGAGGGAGGGAATGGGATTCAATTAAAGAAGTATCAAATTAATAGTCATAAATGAGATTACGGAGTTTCATTTTAAATAAAAGCAAGTTGTCAGTAAAAATGTCTAGATTATTTGTAGAATTTAACAGATTGTATTTTGAGGTGGAACGAGTGACAAAGCAGTGTTTTAAGTAGTACGTCTTACCAAAGTTTTCGTAAAATAAATTATTTGAACGCGTTGAGTATGTAAGACAACTTAAACCTATTTGCTCTAATAAATAGGGTGAGTCAACCAAGTTATTCAAGATTTTATAAAGATAACACAGATCTTGTATGCATCTTCGATATGATAGAGGAGGGATTTTATGGTAACACTCGCTTTCTGTGTATGAGTTGAATTCTAAACGGGAACGGAAATTTAAAATATTGAAAAATTTGTGTTGGATATTTTCAAGTCGCTCACTGTATGTAGAATAATGAGTGTTCCAGACTATTGATCCAAACTCCAGTTGACTGCGTACAAATGAAAAATATAAAGTGATTAATGTATACGTTGATTGAAATGGGTTTGACGTTCTGGCAATGAAACCTGGGAGCCGATATTAAATTATAATAAAATATTAAATTATTACAAGTAACGTTGAAGCCACAAAGGCTTGGTAAATATTCCAACATTAAAAAAGACATTCTAATGATCTCAAATAATTTTTAAATATAAATAATTAACTTAATTAATTTGGTTTTTAATGTCAATGTTTCCACTCTGTAAAGGCGTTGGAAAAATAATTGGAGAGTTAACTGTATACATTTTTTTGGTTAAGGGGATGGATCTGTTCTTACAAAATGTATCCAGCTTTTACATTACATTATTTGCTTTACCAATTTGTTTCTTAATTTCAGCTTCAAAGCTACCGTTGTAGGTTACACAGAACCTGAGATAAAAAAATCATTCGCTCTACTGCTCCAGCTCGACTGACAATTTTGTATCCATTTATCTTTAGTCCTATATGTTTTTCTTCTACTTTATGGAGTAGTTAAGCTATTTCTTGTGGCAATGAGTGTGGTGTTACCAGCATACCTGCAATTGGAAAGTATTTTTACAATACAGTGTCCCAGTTTTGTGTGTGTGAAGTGCTTTTATTATAATATGTTCTCCATATGAATTTAAAAAGTTCTGAAGAAAGGATGCATACTTTACGGGCTCCTTTTTGTGCTTGAAATCTTTTGGAGAGAGTGTTATTTACTTACAATGCTGCCAAGCTTTGATCCTTTAAACAGAATCTAAAGTATAATATTGATGGATTTGGCCTCAACAATGCTAAATTATGTTATTTTTTGGCGTTAGAATTTAAAGTGTTTAAAACAAATTCATAAAAAAACTACATTTTCATTCTCATCATTTTCAAATTAGCAAAAAATTTTTCTCCGGTCTCATCAACATCACACCATCGGCAAACTCTTCACAAACTGGCCACTTCACGCCAAATATTATATATTACTCATATAATATGTTTAACACTAAATTCGGTGACTTGGATTTCTTCAATCCATCAATCCATGATTTCAAGATTCTCAGATATTCAACTCAGTCATAAACGGAGATTGTTTACAACTCGGCCTAACGGATAAAATTAAAATAGTTCTTGTTTTACAGAGAGGCGATTGACACCAGACGATCGCCTAGTTCCTTTCCGTGATCTCCAGGCGGAGCGCGTCCAAGCCCTGGAGGCGGAGATAGAGGAGATGAAGGAGGCCAACTGCTGTGGGATCTGTCATGACAAGCCGAAGACCGTGTTGTTCAACTGCGGCCACGGCACGTGCTCAGAGTGCTCGCCTAAAGTGACCATCTGTCACATCTGCCGGAGGGAAATCGTTAGCAGGATCCCCATCTATGAGTAGGTGTCATCTCACCTCAACTCTAACTCTCTGTTGGAACGTTGGTTTCTGAGACCGTTGCAGTGTCTTATCACAAAAATTAATTAAACCAACCGCATGCGATTTCCATCTGTCCTCCACGCCTTCTAACTCACTCAGTATAGTGTGAGCGAGACATCTTGCCCTATTGCTAACAATTTCTACCTACTAGTCTCGCTCCTACACTTCATATATGCGAAAACAAAGAAAAGCTTTACGGGCGTTTTTCTTTGCTTTCACTTCTGTTTCTGAATTTTTCATAATATGTGAAACAATTGAAATCCTCATGTGATATCGCCACAGTTATCCATCTCAGTGATGACCGAAAACGAGGTACCGATGACGGCGATTCCGATACGTGTGCGAATATTGCAAAGACAAAAAATAATAGAAGATGACGGATGAGAGATTGATGATTCTAACAGATTTAAAATTTCATTGCTCATTAGAAACCAACAACAATGTGTTTGATAATAACACTATCATAGTAGTTAAGTTGTAAAATAATTATTAAAATAAATAAAAAAATTATATGTCTGTAATAAAATGTAAAAAAAGAGAAACCAAATACTATGGGTTTGATAATAATACTTACTTAACTAATTAACATATATCTGTTAAATGTATATTGGCATACATCCTTATTATACATATATGTATAATAAGTTTATAAAATATGTAATATATTAGTACCTATACCAATGAAATACATCTCTTGTATAAATATTATGTAGGTTTATGAAATTATTTCAACTTGTGATGTAAGCTGAACTATTTGAAATAGTTCAGCTTACATGACATCAAAAGTATTATAAAAAAACATTTTTTATAATACTTTCTCAGCATCACATGTATTTGCACACGAATTTGGATATCCTTACGAAATTATTCAGAAAGGGTTGAACAGAGATTAAGGAACGGACAATGAGTAAAGAAGAAAGGAAATGGTTGAAAGCCAGGGTCAGACTAGAACACGCCTTACTTTATTCTTCTTCTGAACTCGTCAGACCTCTAACCTGATCTAGCGCAGGGACGTGGAGGCTTATGTCACTCCCGAGTATTTATACTGACACGGGACTCTGCTGAATATTCCAAAGTATCCCTTATCAGCAGGGCTGCAGAACTCAATAATCCTTATCAGAAGGATGGCACTGAGTATGCATATTGTTGAATTTAAACCTAAGATACTAGATATCTGTGATGAGGAGCATGGTTAGATCACTATATCTGAACAATATCATTCATAATTTGGAGCGTACGACATTTCACATCCCTTTCCTGAATCTGGGCGGGGGTCAAAAGTATCAAAATAAAATTCTTTCTAAAGAATTAACTACTTCAATAATTGCGCTCTTTGCTTTGCATCCTCTTCGTTCGCCTCAATTTTTATCTTGTTAATGTCTCTGTTATTTTATCCATGACGTTCTCCTTCTTTCAGGTAGGGTTTTTGACCTAGGTTTCCCCGAACCCGAAAACCCGAAGATTTTAAGAACTCGATATCCTGGGGAATTTTTGATGTACACCTGAAGAATTTTTAATGTAAGCCTGGAGAATAGGATAATTTCACATTTTACAGATATCTATGAAAATATATGAAAAAGATTCAGAAAAATAAATTATATTTTGTAACTCAGTATGGATGGTGTGGGATAATGTTTTCATTCATAATTTTTATAATAAAATATCTTAAAAAATACGATTCCATTAAAACGCGATATTATTGGTTGTGACGTTATTTAGCAAGAATTATAGATAAATCCTTTGTGATCTATGTTGTTTGTCACTGTAATTTGTTTATTTTCTATGGTCACTGTTCGTCTTCGCTTTGTTTTTACTCGTGTTTATATGGTTTTTATATAGATTTTGACGTGTTTGTGACCTATTTTAATAAAATAACTATCTAAGAACTAAGAACACATTTAAAATATTGGAGAATGGATTTTCACAAGGACAACTTACCGAAAATTGATGCCTTAATGTCGGAATCTTTTTTCAGTTTTCAGGAATGAATTTCTACATTTGGGTACCATATCTACAACATGTTTTCCCTGACATTATGGACGCACTAAACAAAAAAGCACGCTTGTTTTGTAAAAAACAAATGAACGTCTTAATATGCGAATGTGCTGTTACATGTTAAACGTCAGATTGACATAAGAACTGATAAATTATGTCACTTGCGAAAATGAGCGTTTTGGCTGGAGTTTAAAATTGTAATTTTCAAAATCGTTTTTAAATGTTAATATACATATTTAAAAAAAATCTTTTTCATAAACGTATTTTCTTAACCAATGTTAAGATTTTTCTATTAAAAAAAAAGAAATTACCCTATTAGTTATTTATCTAATAGAGGAGAATACAAATTATATTCCTTAATTTGGAATCAAGACCGAATTTAAGTATTCGGACTCGGTACGACTCTCAAAAAAATTGTTAAATACAATGAGATGAAGTGAGATGGAGATATATTGGTGGCATTGTACGCCGTAGCTCTATTTCACTCAAATTGATGAATTGGGCCGGCACCACACTGAGCGTATCTTCCGCCACGTCTTTGACGTCGCGTCAAATACGCAACCGAATTTAGCTGTTACATACAATATTCCGCGACGGATTCAGTATGCAACAAGAGTAGTGCGGACGATCCGTCGAATGTGGCACTTTTCATTTAAAAACAAGAGTCGCCACGTCACTGATTTTACGTTGACGTAAGTTCCTCGGGCGGAAAACCGAACGGACGCCGAAGCGAGCGTTCTGTCAGCGGATTGACCGATGATTCGCTCAGTAATAAGCGCACATTGTATGGAAAGAAATGTAGCGGCATTCCGCGATGGAAGATACGCCTAGTGTGGCGCCGGGTTTAGGGAATCCCATCAGCACGTGCATTATGCACTGATCTCTAATATAATATATATATGTTGTATATACACATCAGTGGCATTATAACATGTGAATTACGCAATTATTTTAGTTCTTTGCTATTGACCCCTTGGAAACAACAAAGTAAACCCGGGAAAACTCGAGTTTTAAATAAAAAAAACCTGTCAAACCCGAGATCCGGGTTTTAAAAAATTTTGCTCAAAATTTAAAACGCTGCTTCTAGGGCCCCGTTTTCCTGCATTATGAGATGCTTGTATTTTGCTGAATGTCTCATCACATATCCGAGATATTGAAGTTTTCTTTTTTTATTATTTTACAACTTATTTTTTTCTTTATTCATCCCAACCATTCATAATCCTCATCCAGCTTATTTTAAGTATTCTCCTGTAGGTCCACATTTCGAGAACACGTAGCATTTTACCATTCGCATTCATTATCCAACAACATTTAAATCTGAGTTATCAAACATTGTTTCAATGGAATAACTAATCACCTATCACTTATATAAGGGCTTATCCCATCACTTATGCTAATATGCACTAGGTATTATTTAATCAATTATAATATAAATATGTTTTTAAATTTAATTTACAATTTAAGAAAATAATGTAGATTTTTACACCCATTGTTAAATTTATAAATTATAATGATTAAAAAATATAAATAAGTGTTTTTATTGCAAAATATTTATGCTGCTTTATAGGAGGTTCCAGCAGAGTGTTAAAAATGTAACTATGGGAATTACGCGTGTGAAATAGTGAGTTAGTTTTAGAACAACCAGGACATTATTTCAACGGCCCTTATGTAAACATCTAAAAAAGTACCTTATTTTACATGATAGCTGTTTGATGTTTGGCTTTATATAAAAATGAGCGTATTTGTATGCTTTAAGTCAGTTTTTTCTCGGACTTTTCAGACAAAAAACGGAGTCTTTAATAGAAACATTTTTTTAAAATTTGTATTTTGAAGAAGAGTATTTTATGTGTATAGTGTACAAAACAATAATATTTTGGTAGATGTCCGAGTCTACGAAGGGACCATCGATTTGTAGATATCTACTAATGTGAAAACTTAAATGCAGGTGTCGTCAGCTTCAGTTGTCTGAGACTTGTAGGTAGAGTCCGTTTACTTGCATTAGTGTGAGTTATACTACAGCGCGTTTACAAAAACTCGTAACATTATTTTTTTGAGTAAATAATAGACGCAATTTTTTTTTAAATGGTATTTTATTTTCGTAACATGAAATAAGCACATATGAATTATAAAAAACTTTATTTAATTTAAGTCCCTAAATAATAATTATTTTGAAATTTATTCGTAACCGAAACTAGAATCCAATAGCTAATCTGATTTCGTTTTCAAAATTATTATGATTTCAAAATGTTTATTAAATAAAATGAAAACATTGACTTTATGCTTTTTTAATAAAATTGTTCCTGAAAAATACGTAGTGATTTTACCGTCCTAGGTCAGGTCAACCTGATGGCACCGATTCTCAAGCGAAAACGAATTCGTATGAAATTTCGCTGAGAATCTCAGAACAGTTCACGGTTGAAGCAGGAGTCAAGTAGGCGAGAAGAAAGTCACAAGTTGATCTGGAGGCGAGCGCAGGTAAAACAGAACAGACTTCTGCTCGCCTTTGTCACCAAATTTATTCAAAAATGTTTATCAGCGCCCGCGCGCCCAGGCGCATTTCGAGAACGTCGCTGACCTCTGTCTGTCGGCGAGATCACTACTCATAATTCGAGTCGCAGCTCTATGAGCAGTAGTCCCGTATTCAAAATACAATACAACGGGTTTCAAACCTTTTTTTGTTTCTATATATTTATTTAATTTTATTCTATTTATTTTTATGATATTTTATAATCAACATGTCCCTCAGGACCACCCATGATGAAATAATCAGTTTAAATGTGCCGGGCTTGTCAAGCTTGGTACAATAATTTCGTCTATTCCGGTCTCTCTGGCGAGCCTGGCTGCATAAATTCACAGTATTTTACAAATAGAATTAACATCAAAAATAAATAAAAAAATGACCTACCTATTTTTCAATAAAACTGCGTCGAGCGCGCTGGGCATACCCAAAGGGTTTTATTTATTAGTGCCCCTCTGCGCGCTCGCGCTCACAGTTCTCTACACATCGTAGTATTAGTAGTAGTAGTCCTATTTTCATAGCACGAGCGTTTAGCTTAGTTTGAAAATACTAAGAATTTTGAGATAATAGATTTAAAAAAAAAAATTAAGTACAATATCAATTTTTACAACAAATGATAATAGTAACTATTTTCGTGTAATTATTAAAGGAGGTTGGTAAAGGACCTTTTAAGGGCTGCCGGTTTTTTTATCTTGTGCGACACAAAAATACTTGAATTAGTTTTTTTTAAATTGTATGATTGTTTTAAATATTTCAGTTTAACCCTTAAATACATGATTTTTTAAATTTTAGTAAAAAAATGTTTTATCGTATGTAAGTATGGCTAGATAACGGGAAAAATAACAGAAAAATCTCATACATTTTTAAACCTATGTTATTAGTTAAAATAGCTTTGCTGTAGAATAGTCACAATATGCAGTAACCAGAAAATGTGAATATATATTTTTTTTAAATATTAATTTTTGTGTCATGAATCTTAATAGGTACATTATTTTTAAATATAAGAGTAGAAAGCCTTAAACCACTTATTTTTTATTATAACAAAAATTTACACCACAATTTTTACATATTGTTGGGGAAAACCCCTTATTCCTTAAAAGATCAATGTCCAACATTATCCGTTCTTTTATTTTTATGAGGAATGTATATTGTGGGTTTCCGTTTATTAATAACTTAAATTTTTTGTTCATGTACCACATTTCGCTTCTTCACCACTCTCCATGGAGCAGAGTGCACTAGCAAATTTTCGAAATTCACCTAAATTTAAACTGTTCTTTTTTTTTCTATACCTTTTTTTAATTGACCTTTTTATAAATAATCTATGCATTTATAACATTTATATCTATCAAATAGTATGCTATCCTTAGGTACAATTCACAGCCATTAGATGAACCCCGCCCGTAGAAGCATTATATTGTTTTACGATCCGAGGGCACGGGACAGATATTTTTGTTTTATTTTTCTTATTGTATCTTTCAACATTGATAGCGGGCTTGGTTCAGATGTATTTTGATAATAAGATAACCACGTTTAGCGTTTTAGCGGTTGTTGAATTATCAGTACAGGTTTGTTATCTAAAGCTGGCCGTACATAGTACTCCCGCCAATTCAATTTTATTATACAGTATGTATAAAAAAATCGTTTTATATTATTTTAACAAATTAAAAATGCAATGTTTTTAAAGGCACTTAGTATAACAATCTGTGCTATTCTGAATATAGCAATATTGAGATTGCAAATCTTTATCCCAATCTTGACAAGTATGTATATGTAAAACATTATATTGCCGCCAATTTCGATGTTTTAAGTTTGACATGTTTGAAATTCATTCAATCAATCAGAAATCTCTAACGCGTAATCAAACCTTAAGTTAAGCTTTCTAATTGATTGAATTCATTTTTTTCAGATAAATGAATTTTTCATAATCGATATAAGTTACTGTAATGACAGTTCAACTTTTTTTTAAAAATAAGTAAGAAATATTGAAAAAAATGCAAACTTTGATATTCCATATCTCCATAATTATTGGTATTAGGTCATGGTTGCTTGAACAATTTAGACTCATAACATAGTCAGGAAACTACCAGCCAAGTTTCTGCTGCTAGCTCTGGTACACCCTGTATATTTGTTCATTTAAAAAATTTATTGTAACATTACATACATATACTAAGTATATATAAGTATACATATACTAAATTATATTTTTCTCTTTTTGCTATGTAAATAGTCGACTGTCTTCAAATAGGTAATCCCTAGTTAGGCAGTCGAAGTGTAATACAATTCAAAAAAATAAACTATGAATAAAAAACTATTATTCTTAAAAAAAAACGATAAAAAATAGTAAACAAGTGTTTACCAGATTCAAATTATTATCGTTAGATACATCTCGACTAAGCGCACTTTTGGTAATGTTTTCAAGTATGTCGGATAAAACCAAACAGGGAATAAAACAAAACATCACGCTGTTTTTTGTAATAGTAGTAAACAAAACAAAAATAGTCTCTGTCACGATCATAAGCTTGACCGCGTGCGAGAGAGACAGATTTTTCGAGATGCATACGCAGTGCGACGTCACCCCGTGTGCTTGCGCGGGTGACGGGGTGGGAAATATGTGTACATGCCAGCTTTAGCTAACCGACCTGTACCTTCATTGATTGTCATTATTTGTTCCTCGTACGTTCCACGGGGAATACTTTTTTCATATATGTATTTATTTTTCTGGTAACCTGCTGTTAGACAGCCTATTCTGAATGACTGTAGACTCAGATCATATATTCCTATTTTGGTAGTATATGCTACCAATGAAATTGAAGTATAAAATTTGTCGAAATAGATAAGAAGATTGAGATTTCTTGGAACAATTTGCGATGGTCTGGGTCGCTCCTTGATCAGTTTCACTAAGAAGTCTTTCTATAATTAATTTCAAATTTGTGTCCATATTAATTTAAAATACATAGCAAAAAAATTGAAATCCCTATTTATGCGGCTGATTGATAAAATGTTTAATTTTCACGGCACACATTTGTTCATATATCGATAAACTTTGCTCCAAAGATACATATGAAACAACTTATTTAGTAAATCTGTCGGTTGTTTTATTTTATAATATCGGTCACGATTGAAATCAATTTGGGGTAAATGTGTCTCATTGCTATTAAATTTAAGAGTAGGATTTTTGCGAATCGATTTAACGTCATTGTTTTTTTTTAAATACAGTACTCAAAATAATATTTGTTTGACCAGAATATGAACAGACTATGATTATAATTGACATAAATGTCTTGAAATTTAATTGAAGTTGAAATAAATATCAGTAGGTATACCTAAATATTGTTTAACTACAAGAGCTGTGATGCTTAGGTATTGGATTGATTTTTTTTAATGCATGTAGGTTTGTTTCTTGATCTGTTATTCTATTTAGGAAAAATATGTAAAAATCTATAAGGTGTGTCCAATTCCATAACTTGACTGCCCAGTTATGCATTTCTTCCAAACTGTGTTTGCAAATCACAAATAATGAAAGATGTTTAGTTTGTTACAAACTTAGGTACATAGACTCCAATGTTGTCTCAAACGCCTGCAATCCAGTGACATGCATTTTTTAATAATGACTATTAAATCGAAATTACTTTTACAGTTTAGATCACATATTTTATGCTTATTCTGCGTTTATAAAAATTAGAGGATAAAGAATTAACTATTTTTGAGTGCACTGTTTTACGTAATTTTTCAAATTCGACTTTTCGAATGTATTCGAATGCATATACCTAATAATACATTTTTACCAAAAAAGTAGGTTATGAGAACACATTTTTTATTTTTTGGAAGTAAATTATTTATCGGTCATAATAAATCAACTCTCCTAATTTCGAATGTACGTCCGTCCGTTCCTTCGTCCTTAACTTGCTGGAATTACAACACCAACACTGATGATGACTAGCCACTAAGAGGCGCGGGCACCTAAGTGTGACACGTCAATCAGCGCGCGGCTCAGGCAACACTCAAGGGTCGCGCCACCAAATTGCACAGACATTTTTATATTATTATCATATTTAGTTTTGGGTTCAAGCGAATAAAGTCAAACAAACGGATTTCTATTCATTAATTTTCAGCTTCGAAATCCTGCAATTATTATGTTCCGTGATTTTTCACAGGTGTAGGTAGGTAGGGCGAGTCTTTCCTTAAAGTAAATGACTTAGAAATTTAAGTGACTCAATTTAAAAAGTCATTCGTAATGTAAGGATTCTTTCGTTATTTTTATTTATTAAGGAAAACTAATTTGTGAAGTTGCAAGTTGCGTCACTCAGCAGTATTCTTCAAAGGTTTTTGGAATTCATTGCATTATAAAGAGGATTGATGTTTGAAAATAGGATAATATAAATGGTGTAACAGAGCTAGTCCACAAAATTTTACAGGTAGATTCCTGCCTATATAATGAGTCGAAAATGTTCAACCAACAAATACGTTATATCAATTGTTATAGAGATAAGCGACATCAAACTTTTCATTTTTTATTTTAATATTGCTAACTTATCTTATTTTAAACGTTAAACTATAATTTAAGTAACTTATAATAAAATCACAGCTGTTCAGAATCTTCTGGTTTGAGTTTTCTGGGATATTCTGCTATCTGATTTCTGATCTATGTTCTGTAAAACGAAAAATCTCTTACAAATTTCTGCACGGTTTTAATAATTTTATTTAACTTGTATCAGAGCAAATGAATTTTCAATATTTGATATAAGTTATTTTCATGACGTTTCTATTTTTTACTGAAAATAAGAAAGAAATAATGAAAATGCAAACTTTGATGTCCTTTATTTCCGTAACTGTTGACATTCCACCCAAAGTGTAAGGAATATTTTCTATTAAAAATTGATTGAAGGAGATTCTTTCGAAGTTTTTGCTAGTAGCTATGTGACTGTATAAGCTTCAACTTTCGTCCCGTTCGGGATTTCTCATACCCTCTCATCATAGATTTTGGGAAAAATTGAGACGATTGCCTTAAAAATGAAAAATATGTTTACTAAAATAATATATACTTATTGCACTTTAGCAAAGAAAATTTTCAGTATTCGGAAATCGACTAGCGAGAAGTCGTCAAAGCTTCGTTTGACATTCTCGTAACAGTCGATTACTTCCCGAATAAAAATGGAATAATAAAAATTAGTGAATTAATAATTCAAAAAGAACCATATAATTATCAAATATTGACGACCGAATAATTTGGCTGGGATGCCGAAATTGGTAATACGCTGTGCGCGAAAGACAGAGGTCCGTGGTTCGAATACAGGTTCCAGCATTTAATTTTTTCAGTTTTATTATTTGATATTTGTGTGTGTATCACGGGACTCTGTTCCTTAAAAATTAAAAAATATATATTGAAGCCTTCCATCATATTCATCTTATCGTTATGTCGTACGCATTTTCAAATTTACAAAAGGCGAAAAAATAAACAGTACGGTACGCCGCTATCTTTGATTAAAACCTGATAATAGACAGTTATGAAAATTGGCTTATCTAAATATTTAACATAGGTACAATGTGTGTATCGTATGTTTTATACCTAGTCCTCAATGCTTCAGAACAGCGGTTTCCAACTTGTGGTACGCGTACCACCGGTGGTACGCGAAAAATAATCAGTAGGTAATGTCGGACACAGTACGGAATTAGTAGAAAGAGCTTTTTCTTCATATGTTTTCTTAAAAAATAAGTATCGAAACAAATTAGACGCAAGTGTAGATTTAAGGGTATATCTCACATCTTTTGAACCAAATTTCAAAAAAGTATGTTCTTCAAAATAAGCACAAGGATCTCATAAAATTAATTGTGTTTATATTTTAGTAAAATTTGTTTAAAAATTAAACATTTAACTTGTTAACAGTGTATAATGATCTTAAGCAACACTTTCATAACTACTATTTTCGATAATAAATAGAAAATTCGGTATAAAAAAAGTATTTTTAAATATAATTTCACTAATATGAAAGTGTAAATTGTCTCGTTTTCATCACAAGAAATTTGGCATTTACCGTGTTTAATTAATTTTATATACATATATTTTTTATTAATATCGGTAATTTTTGAAAAAAAATTTCCCGCGGCACATTTCAATTTTTTTATACAAATAATTTAATTTAATTCTATGTATTTTTTTTTAATAAAAATTGGTTGTTAAAAAAATACTTCTTTAAATATCCTGATTTTGATTTTCGACAAGAAATGAGCTTCGGCACCTTTTATTAAAAAAAATTGTGATATGTAAAGTTCAAATGTCTCATTTTCATCAAAAAAATAAAACCTTTTGTATTTTTTTTAAACTTAAATAAATTGAGTTCTGGGAAATACAATCACTCTATAAAATTTACAATACAAATAGAATAACAAATTTCTCGAAATACTATTAGCAACAGTACAATTTAGCGTGATGTACTACCAAGTGGTACGCGAGCCAAAAAAGGTTGGGAAACGCTGCTTCAGAAAGTTATACATTTTGGGAATACGAGTCGAAAATATTCTCTTTATTAAAATAAGAGACTTAAAGGATTGCATTTTTTTCTCAATATTTCTGACATATTATCATAATTTCTTATTCTATCACTAAGGCATGTTATACCAAGCATGTGCTGTTGCGTGCAATTGAGCTTTTCTACATTTTTCTTTGTAAGTGGCATCGTCTCCAGGCCATATGTCATCACTGTCAACATGCACGATTCGCGAAGAATCACCAGGCACTAGAATGTTAGCTGGACTTCGGTAGAAAGAGGTATAGTGCATACACAACAATCGGCAAAAACATAAAAAAATATTTTTAATGAATTCCATACAGTGATTAAAGGTGAGAGCATTTGAATTTGTAGCATTCGGAATAGGATAATCTTCTTTTTCTTTTTCCTCAGCCTTCTTCTCTCCGCTGCCGGATATAGGCCTCTTTCATCCCATAGGTTAATATAATATTTAAAAAGGTTTTACAGAAGATAATTCATATATTTTGAAAAAAAAAATTTAAAGTCGCTTATATCTATTGATATTTTTCACAAAGTTCAACTTGTATTGTATGTATAACCCCCTGAACGATTGGAGACTAGGTCTGAAACACCCTAGGTATATTAATATAACAAAATTGAAGGAAAATATAAGATAATATAAATCTAAGATAATGTTTACTGATTACGATAAAAGTTGATTATTTGTTCTTGTTTTCGGTAATATCGCAATTCAGTTGGGTTTGAAGAAGTCAGAGTATGTAATTGTTTGATTTCAATAGAGTCAGTTCTTTGCGCCGAAAGAAAAATGGCGGGTATGCTATAAAGTTAATATTATTTACGGCAAAAATCATTATTATACTAGCGGTTTTTCGTTTTTGAAGGTTTATGAAGGAATATAAATGGCAGAGATCGAAGTTCGCTATCGAGATGGAAACTTTCGTTTAAAAACAGGTAGTCGGCTGTACCCCAGGAAGTTGTTGCGTCCACCACCTGCAGGGTGTGGGCTTAGACAAGGCGTTTCGAGTTTTACAATGCGTTGAGAAAATCTGACGTCATCGCAGCTATCTTTCACAAACACAATGTTATATAAAGTCGTTGATATAAATTTAAAAAAAGAATTAAAAAATAGTTGTGTTTCTTATTTGGCCATTTTCGAAATGGATAATTTGTAAGTCCTGTAAAAAAATGGATCTTAATATTGAGAAGAAATGTAACAAAACTTTTACACTCGTTTTGTAAAATCCTATAATATTAAAATCATAATTATTAGGTATATCTGTATAGGTACTGAATTTCTCGAACACGGTTTTAAGGATTTCGAAGAAAATCACAGATTGGCGATTTTTAAAAATTTAATTTCCAGGCGTTTTTAGCGTTTTTAAATGAAAAATGGTAGAGTCCGTTGCATTAGTGTGAGTAACAGTGCTATTATAAAAACTCATAACATTTTTTTTGAGCAAATGACAGACGCAAAAAATAAATATAACTATTATTTTAGTTTCTAAACCTAAAATAAGCATAGGTACAAGTTTTATAAAAAACTCATTCCGTTTTCAAAAATAGTATGATTTCAAATTTTTTATTAAATAAAATGAAAACTTTGACTACCTATATGCTTTTTTAAATAAACTACTCTAAATTAGATTCGGAAAACATGGAAAGGATGATACAAGAGTTCCGCAAACATCTGGGACTGCTGTCACGCTCTTTCGCTAGTAACGAGGCAACTTCTTCAGCCGGTGCGCATGCCGGTAATTATACACTTATCCCTCAGTTGATCCCTAGCGCCCCGAAAAAAACCACACCCGCACCGATAGAAGTCGTTGTGGAACCACCCAAACAGCCGATAGCACCGGCCGTGTACACTTCGCCGGTAGCCCAAACTCCAGTGATGACCAGCCGACCAAGATGACATACAGACTTTCTTGTAAGTGTTTATTATTACAAATTGTGGTGAAATATGCGGCATTGATCACCTCTTTAATATTATACTAGTTTGTATAACAATTCAGACGTATCCTAATAAGATACAGTATCTTTTTTGATACAGTATCTCAGTGTAATTTAAACAGCTTAACAGTTGTCATGTATATTTAAATTCATTCAGATATTGTCAAATGCAAAGATTGCATATTTTGGAACAAGCGCAATAGTAAATTGTCTGTGGTACCCCAAAAATGTCTTTGTTTTAAAATAACCAATCAGAACGCGTCCTATTGGCTTTTTCCATGGAATATCACTTTCGGCTTCTTGCCGTTGAATTCTCTGCCGTGCGAACTGCGTCGGACATTGCGCTCCGGCCACCAACGGCTTTTTATAATACCTAGTCGGCGACATCAGTCCCGACGAAAATATAAAAACCATCTAACTTCGTAAATAATTACGATCTGTATTAAGTCCAAGTGTACAATATGTAAATTCAGTGCCATATGTATAGAAACTAGATGATAATCCAAGAGATTATTCGGATTACACGTGTTTGTGGAATCTCATTTGAAGGAACCGGCCACAAGACAATATTATTTATTTGATATTGAGGTATTACTTTATTTTATGGCCTCACTCTGACATTCATAAAAAAAGTATCCTGGCGTAGTGTTATGGTTTGGTGGCAAAGCAGTCGTGGGGGCGTTCCGCGGGTTAGTGCCCCCGGGTACTCGCCTGCTACGGCCTGTTAGGGTTTTAACTCGTTGTGTTATAATAATAATAATAATAATTGGATAACTTATATTGCGCCGTTTTCGCGAATACTCACCTCAAGGACGCTTTATGGTTTGATGGCAAAGCAGTCGTGGGGGCGTTCCGCGGGTTTGTGCCCCCGGGTACTCGCCTGCTACGGCCCGTCAGGGTTTTAACTCGTTGTGTTATTGTTTTGGTGACAAAGCAGTCGTGGGGGCGTTCCGCGGGTTTGTGCCCCCGGGTACTCGCCTGCTACGGCCCGTCAGGGTTTTAACTCGTTGTGTTATTGTTTTGGTGGCAAAGCACTCGTGGGGACGTTCCACGGGTTTGTGCCCCCGGGTACTCTATGAATGTATATTTTTGTACCGATGTGCCCCCGTATACTGGAAAAAGGCAAAATTTTTCAATTTGTCTAGTGCAATTTACCTATTCATTTTTTTGTCTCATTTGTATTTTGCGTACAGTAATGTTGTCTATGAAAAGTGCCTTTCAAACATCAAAAAGTTATTAAATAATTTTAATCTTTAAAATGTAATAATTTTTTAACTACTTGCAATGAAAAAGATTTGATTTAATTTTTGAAATCATGTGATGGATTCTCTTCTTCGCCTTTCAGCTCGATCCTACTCCTAACTGAGTTTACGCCTTGTTAGAGGCAAACGAGCTGTCTATCTACGTCGGACGGTTTTTAACGTAGTATTTCCAAACACCCTCGCTTTATTCAAGACCTCCCCAGTTCACGTTGTGTAATTTTTTGTTTCGAACTATAGGGCATGAATTGGTTTTGTGGTAACCCTAACGCAAGCTATACTTAAATTAAATACTGGGGTATGAAGTTCGTGAATGTTCATGGAAAACGCAAACAAAACTACCTAGTACGTCAAATAAACCCTACGGTGCAATTGCTAAACATACTATGTTCCGTGGCCCTATATTGATTACCTAACGATCCTACGGATCCCCTGCATCTGGTGTAGCTGCGCATCCGAAATACGCGATCCTCTGCTCCCAAGCCCTCTCCGCTCGATCCCCCATGGTCCTACCTGTATGGGATCGACCGCAATCCACTGAAAAGGTTAGTAACGTGCCGTTATCACATGCGCATGCACATATAGAGTACATAGATCCCCTGAAAGCCCTCAAGTCCTTCGTAGCTGTTCCTATGGATGATTCCATCTTCGACACCCTCGCTGGTTAATATTTTTATCTTCCGCCGTTATCTCACTGTGCTTATTCCTTACGATCTTTTATATTTACTCTGCATTATTTTTATATCAATTACATTGTTACGTTTATTTACTAGCCGGCCTAAGTCCCGTCACCTGTATCTGGCCCTATACCTCATTCTAGTGGTACGTTGGATTCTAATGGATGACGGTGATGTAATTTGGCGCGTGGTATATAGTTGGGACACGGCATTCGGTGATGATGACGGTGACGATGCTGATCTGACTATCCCCCCCGACGATGCACAGACGTATAAGTACGTAAATAAATAAATTGATAAATAAATTAATTAATTAATATATCAATCAATCAATTAATTAATAAGTAAATAAACAAATGAAATAATAAATAAATAAATATATGATTAATTAATTAATAAATCAATCAATCAAATAAATAAATGAATAAATAAATATATAATTAATTAACTAATCAATCAATCTATCAATCAATCAATCAATCAATCAATTAAACAAACAAATAGATAAATAAATAATTTATAAATAAATGAATAAATAGATGAATGAATGAAGGAATGAATAAATAAATAAACAAATAAATAAATATATGATTAATTGATTAATAAATCAATCAATCCAATTAATAAATGAATAAATAAATATATAATTAATCAATTAATCAATCAATTAAATAAATAAATAAAAATAAATAAATAAGTTCGGCGTCGAGCACACGAGCCGCCCGATCCCTGGAAGTTCACACACGTGCAGAGAAGGGTTAATTTGGCAAATTAATTCGCTCCTTTTATGGTCAGTACGGATTCGACATGCAAACACCTGTGGACAAACATATATGGCAAGTTTACGGTACAGGGGTTAACTTTTACTGTCGGCGCTTCTTCCGTCTCTGTCTGGGGTATCGAACCCGAGACCATTCTTCTTAATCGTGCGCCACCTTTATATATCGTTATAATCTCAAAACGGAAAGAGGATGATATGACTTACCCATCTGCCCGCCGTGCCGCTAGATTATATCCTTTCCAGTGCATCGTAGTTCACTTTATGTACCTCACTTTATACCTAAAGGATTGCGAACACGTGCCTCGCGCGCGCATACGATTCACAAGCCTCTAATTAACTATAGTTCGCGACCTAACCTTTGATCCTGCCATTACGCGTTTATAAGTTTCCGTAGCTGGGGCTTAGTATCCAGCCTCTGCAACTATACGGTGTATATACTTTAATTAAGCCGAAACTAGACATTACTTTCATTTCTTTAAATTTATATTCCTTGAGATACCGGAATTAGACTCTAGCTTGACAATTGTAAGTATTCATATATCTAAATAATACTGTAACATAGTCCTTATTTCCGTCTTACGCATCCGTACTTACCCGAGTCACCGAAACTAAACTCTAATTCTAATGATTATACGTACCCATATTCTTCATAAAACCGTTACCCGTTATTTTCCGGTGTTACATATTCTTATATTTATCCGAAATACCGGGATTAAGCTCTGAATCTAGGATTCCATGAATTCATAAGTTTTAACGAACCCGTGAAGCGACCACTTGTCCACTTGTTTTAACATTTATCGGGGATACCGCGGTTAAGTAGGCGCAGCAGAATAATTAATTGTTTCTATAATAAAACCCCATTAGTCTACATCTTGATAAGGTCAATACATATTACTTTTAGGGTCTGCCGATTTAGGTTTTATTCTTAATATAAATTTATTATCATCTCGAATTCAAAGATCTACACTCCGGCAAATACTCCCCGGATCATTTTAATATAGTTTAAAAATAACGGGATTCTGTAATTTCAACAAGTATAAACAACCCCAATCTTACCGAAACCATTTTATGTAGTGAAAGTCGCGGGATTTATATTCTTCCTGAAATGTAAAATGAACCCGATCTAGGTGAAACATCCTTATTTAGTTTCAGGACAACGAGGTTTACGCGTTCCGCGAGGAATATGATATAACCCGATCCAAACGAAGGTAATTTTATATAATTTTAGGACAGCGGAACTTACAAATTTCATAAAGTATATCGTGAAGCCAATCTAGACGGAGACACTACGTATATTTTAAACAGAGTAAGAGTTTAAATTTTACCATCAAGTCTAATACACCGCAAGAATGTTCTGTGCATAGTAAACAAAATAGCGATTAAAACTGTAGTGTTTCTATGTTCATATGTTTTTAGCTCAAGACGAAATTTATAAGTTTCACATTTATAATACAAGACGCGAATTCTAAACGAAACATTTTAACATAGTTTAAAAACGGGATCCTATATTTTATATAAGCTTAAAACAATTCCGAGTCGGCGAAACATCTCATATAGCTCAAAACGAAATTTATACGTTTCATATTTATAATACAAGACGCGAATTCTAAACGAAACATTTTAACATAGTTTAAAAACGGGATCCTATATTTTATATATGCTTAAAATAATTCCGGGTCGGCGAAACATCTCAAATAGTTCATAGATATGTAATAGACGCGGGTTTTTAACGTAGTTTTGACGAAATTTATATGTTTCATATTTATTATATAAGACGCAAATTTCTAAACGAAACATTTTAAAATAGTTCTAACCGAAATCTATATGTTTCATATTTATTAAATGAAACGCGAATTCTCGAACGAAAGCATTTTATATAACTAAATGCAACGAAATCTTATATAGTTTATAAATAAGAAGACCCGACCCCAGGCGATTTTTATATATTTTCAATATAACGAGGCCCTACATCTTTATAAGTATAATACAACCCCGGTCTATCGAAACAATGTACTAGACGTTTTTATATGTTTGAATACATGATATACGTTTTTTATACGCGTTTTTATATTTACGTTTTTTCGTACAATACAAAGTAACCCGAACTATACGAACGCAATTTTTATATAGGATCACAACCGCGAAGTTTACATCACTCCTTAAGTATAAAATAACCAGAACTAATTGAAACATTTTTTTTTATAATTTAAGTCCGCGAGGCTCATATCTTTCATAAAATATAGGATAACCCAAACCAAATTAAACATATTTTTATTTTATATACTTTCCCCAACGCGAAAAATAACCCCGGCCTCATGAAACATTTTTATATGTTTTAATAGCGCGAGATCTATGTTTTTCATACGATATAAGGTAACCCGGACTAAACGAAAACAATTTTATATACTTTATGAAATAGTGAAATTTGTACATCTGTAAAACCGTAACCAACCCTCACGAGATTATTTTATATAATTTTTTAGAATAATGAAGTTTATACATCTGTAAAATCGTAAATAAACCTAGATCCCCACGGAATTACTTTATATAATTTTAAACGAAATAAAAATCTAGATCATTAAAGGCTAAATCTGAAACCCCGCGAGAACAGCTATATATTTTTCACATGACGTATTTTTTAATCCTGGAATTTATTCGCTGTAATTTTAACGGACTCTTACTATTAAACATAAACAAAAAAACTATTAAAATAAACTAAATATTCTTTCAATAACTAAAATAAATCCGATCTAATCGAAACATTTCATATAACGAAATATTATATGCCTTACAAGTGTAAAAATTAAAATGAGACCTCGCGTATTTAGCAAAAGATAGGTATTTTTATAAGACCTATTTAAAATCGAATCTATTAGTAACAAATCGTTTATCTTTTAACAATTTCCCGCGTGCTTAGCATAAAATAGGTATCCTTATAACACACAGCTACTTTCCGGGGATCCGCCAATACTATTCCTGTATACCTAGTAAGACGAGAAATTAACTAAATTTGAACCCTAGCGGTTTCTGAAATTCTGCGAGCATTATTCTGTGAATCTAGAAAGACGATAATATAAATAAATTTATGGAACGTAGAGACTTCCAAAATTCTGCACTTGTTATTCTGTGAACCTAGTAAGACGATAAAAATAATTAACTTTATAAAACGTAGTGATTTTATATTGTTATGTTATTATGATTATACTGCAAAAATATTTCTGTATATCTAGTAATACGCCAAATTAACTGTCCTTGCAAAATAAAATTAAACCCTTACCCCACACCTTATCGTGAGCAATCAGTAATATCGAAGAGTATAATTACCCGTGCACTATCTTTCACTTGAAGTTAATTAAAATTTCAAACACCTAATTTTTAATTGAAACTTGTCGAAGTTGAGGATCACAACAAAACAACCGGCGGCAGTCCCGACCTAGATTACGTCACCGAAAAACTCTCCAAAAACTGCTCTGTCTTGACATTTTAAACCTCCCCTCGCGAGAGAAGGGCCCATATCGAGCCTCTTTGGTTTCACTAATCTATGCCATATCTGATATCAGAATTCCGCCTACTAAGGTCTATTTTGGCGGTCCACAACCCTGATTCCACTTACAGCCGTCAGTTGACTCCTCCCTCTGTCGCCGTCTCTACCTTTTGTTTTGGGCCGGACTTGGTGGCTTCGGACGGTATATATTCGCTTCGCAAGCGCGATAATTAATTTTTAATATTTAATTTCTAAGTTCAGTCCATATTGTCGTTTGATCAACCGTAACCACAATCTATCGGGTACTCCCCTAATCATAGTTGATGTTTCTTCACTATCTACCATTATCATGTCCCGTTCCCTCGTATTTTCACTCGTCCTTATCGGAAATTTAATGATTCTTGGCCGCTATATCATGGGATCAATTTCTCTATACTCACCATGTACACACTGCATACCTAGATATAACAATCGTCCAAAGGTACTATACCTAATTTTAAATTAATTTTGGGCGTTCTTTTCTCGTGGATCACCCAATGAATCCAGTCTTGCGCCCGCGGCTTTTACCTATAATTCTAGCCTTCACCACAAGATTAATATGATTTATAAGAATTAAATAGTGACTGCCCGTAGCCTTTATCCGATCAATCGCTACCAACTCCCTCCCAATACTAGCGTTTCATCATTCCCAAATTTTTGTAGCTCCAATACTCCGCTAGGTGGGTTTAGCTCAATTTTCCCCGCGTAGCATTTAAATCATCTTAGAATTAAAAATAAAAAAAAATAAAAAAAATCTATAGAAACAGGGGATTCATCACAATCAGGACACTTAAATACACCAGTATGTCTACGATTTATTCGTAAATTAAACTACTCAAATGTCGAAATATACAGTGTTATTTGGAAATCATTAATAACCTCGCAGGACTATATTCCTGCCTTGATTATGAGTCGAAAATGTTCAAGCTATTATGACTATCTCTATAAGCTATCAATAGTTAAGGAGATATGCGACATCAAAGTTTTCCAAATAACCATGTATATGGAAAATTTTCAAACTTTAAAGTGTAATAACTTTTTAAATACTTACGACCGCCTATTTTTAAAGGAAATCGAGTGAGGCCATAAAGTAAAGTTTAGCCGATATTGATGTCTAATGTAATGCACAATAGCATACTTTAAAATAATTACTTCAGTACGTGGTCATCCACACCACATCTACTGTACTTTGCCTATGGCTTTGGAACACATCTTGAGATCGGGTCATAATCCCATCTCTTTTTTTTTTTTTTTTTAAATAGAGATGTGAACACCGAATACGTGTCCCATCAATATTCTTACTATTTTCAAACTAAGCTAAATGCTTGTGCTATGAAAATAGGACTAACTTGCTAGTCTAGAATGAAGTTCGAACCTGCGACCTTTGGATCACGAGGCGAGTGTCCTAACCACAAGATCAACAAGCTACTGTACTCTACCTGGTACCTGATCAAGGAATAATCACGAAAAACTGGATAAAAAAATCCATCTAAAATTCTTGAGAGTGCATTCACCAGAATTCTTGTCCTCTGATACGGACGCACGAGGAAGGCAAGACGCTCTAACTTGCATCCGAGACATATGCAATCAAAGTTGAAACAAGAACAGAAAAACCGTGTCTGTGGGTTGTATTTGGAAATTATATGTTACGTTTCTGCAATCTTGGAGGAGAATTCTACCCTGAGAGGGGAGAACAACGTGCTAAGGGAAGAACTTGCGGAACGCAAATCTGAAATAAAATATAAAGAAAATGAGACTCTCATTTTACATTAACATACTTTAACATAATTTACATTAACATAACATAACATTACATACATTAACAAAACTGGTTGAAGCTGTGGATAATATTAGAACGAGAATAGAATAATAAAGAGAAGAATAGAACCAACACAGCCAACTGGGATCCAAGTACAGAGCTATGCGGCGTCTGCTAGCTCTTATATTGTAATTAATGGCATTCGCGCCCAGTGGGACCGCCAAAACCAGCAATTATTGCATATCCGAAAAACATAGAAGGATCATCCTTGGAAACTACAAAAAACCTGGTAATGTCGACGACTAACCCAAAGACAGACGGAAACTACAAAAAACCTGGTAATGTCGATGATAAACCCAAAGAAAGACGGTTTCCAAGTAGTCAAACTAAGGCGAGTAAGAAACTCAGGAGTCCTTGTAGAGACTGTCACGCGTGAATGAATTGAGGCAGTTAAACTTACTGAGACCAGGCTAGAAGCCAAGGGGCTTAGATTAGTTTAGCCGAAAGGTATGTTGCCAAAAGTGGTAATACACGATATACCAAGGGACCGCGAATAAAAATCTCTTCTGGAGGATATCTTCGACTCCAATCTGGATGGTAAAGTAAACATGACTAAATCAGAGTTCATTAATATCACGAAAAGGGTCTCAATGTTTGGAAGTCGCGATGGTCAATTAGTCAACTGCGTATGTATGGTGCAGCCGGAGGTAAGGAGAACACTATTTAATAATGGTATGTGTTTCATCAGATGGCTGGCCTGCAGGGTTAGGGATTTCGTGGAGGCCACCAGATGTTTTAGGTATCATCTGTACGGCCACATCTTAATAGCATGCTTGCAGAAGGTGAGTACGTGTAAGCACTGCGCTTTGGAAGGACATGAAGAAGACTCGAACCTCACCAAATCTGGACCACCGAAGTGTGTAACGTGCATCAGATACCGCAGGCCTGCCGACCACCCAATCGGTGATCGGGAATGCCCTGCACAGAAAGCTGCATGTGACGCAGTGGCAAAAATTACATATTATGGTTAGTTCGGAGATTACTGTCGGTCAGATAAATCTAGGTAGATCTCGTGTAGCTTCCCTAGAGTTACATCACGGTGCAATGGAAATTGAGATAGCCTTAACTTTCACGCAGGAACAGAACACTTTACGTGGGAGGTCCCCCCGGATTGAGGCGCCGCATGCGATGCTCGAAAGAGGGACTACTCCAGTGGCGGGAATACTGGTTGACCTTGGTCGACTGAGCCCCTCTATCTGGAGCACCTCTCCGACGCTGTGCCTCTGTGGTTTTGGGTGACACCGAGATCTTTTTCATTTCGGTGTATTTCCGCTATAGTGAATCAATACGATCTCATTTGATGGATCTATGCCGTGTTTTGGACACACTAAGGGGACGGCATATCATCATTAGTGGTGACGTAAATTCTCGCTCTCCACTATAGTTCGACTACGGGAATCACACGGCACATTATCCTTAATGAGCCTGGCAATCCTGTTACGTGCTCGGCTTGGTCCGGAGGGGAGAGTTGCATTGACGTCACCCTTTGTACCGGAAATGTGCTGAACTCCATTCGGGACTGGAGAGTGTGGGAGGGGGTCATCAACAATGACCACCGTCTCACAACCTTCAGTCTCGGCAGGGGCCCCATTCCGGTGCCAAGGGCGATGTGGAATTTTCGGACCAGAAACGCGGATTGGGAAAATTTTAACCAACATTTGGATCGCGAACTTGAGGACCTGTATGAAACAGGGATGAGAGGCCCCATCCGGATCGGAGATTGGTTCAAACAAGCTGTGGTCAAAGCTGCAGATCTATCCCTGGGGCGTTCCAAATCAGGGAAGACTGCAAGGACGTCTTGGTGGACGCCTGAGCTCACTGCACTTCGCGATGTTTATCGGCGTGCATATCGGAAGTGTGGTAAGCCTCACTCTCACAGATGCACTTCGCGCGTATTCCAGGGCTATCCTCGACGCTTAAAGTACTTAATGGAGGGGATGGATCACTAACATAGGGAACGCAGACCCCTGGAAGGTGACAGGACTCATTAGGGGTGGAGGACGGAGTACGGCAGAGTCTTCTCTCTGGTATCATAATCGGAGGTGAGGTAACTTCCGATCTGGCCTCCACACTTCATAGTATTGTCAACAAATTAATACCGTTGGAGATCCCTAGGCTTAGCAGGCTTGCGTGTTTGCCCACAAGCTCTATGTTAATGCGTAGCAGCAATCCGCCGCCGGTAACGGCGGCAGAGTTGGGCAAAATCTTTCGCTTCCTTGGTCCAACAAAGGCCCCGGGGATGGATAGACTGACTGGGAACCATTGCCAAAAATATATGGAGATATGCACAAGATGCAGTTCTATATGTATTGAATACATGCCTATTGAATGGCAATTGAGTGGAACAAGGGGATGCTCGGTATCGTACCGAAAGGCAATGATAAACCCAGATCGTACCCAGGTGCGTATCGGCCGATCACACTCCTTCCGGTTTTCGGGAAGGTGTTTGAAACGCTGATACGAAACAGGCTAGAGCCTGCCTGTGTCGATTCGAGATAGCGGTACAGGTGGTCCTCCAATGTTGGACCACTTTGCAATGCAGATGGTTTCGGGTCACGGTGAGTTCAGAAGCAAGCTGTGTACCTGCAATCGCGTGAGGCAGACACCTGAGCACCTACTTAAAGAATGCCCTATTGTTAATGATTGTCGAGAGGACTTGAGAAGGGGTATAGGTAGATTTTCCTTCGTAAACTCGGATCTTGTAAGAAACGTGAATGTCTTACTTCAGATCCTTTATTCGGGTGTGGATCTCTCGTTGGGAAATATTCAGGGGGCCTCCCTCTGGAGTGTAACCGCTATGTACTGGTTTTTCTTGCTCACTCTCCGTCATTTATATATGTTTTACTGGTCAATATTTTTTGCTCTCATTTTGTTTCCGTTCTCTCTCTTGGTACTTTCTAGTAATCTTATTTATTTCTTTGCTATTCAATTTATTTGCTTTCATTTAGAATTCTACTTTTTACATTTTTTTTTCTTTTACCATTATTTTGTTTACCGCTACTCTTGATTTCTATTGTTTTTCACATTATTTTCATATTGGATGCATACTGTTAATAATGTTTTTACCAGCCACTTCTTTTTACCAGCTGTTTTTCTGATTTTTTTAAATGCTTTTAATTGTAATATTAAAATTAATATTAATTTAATGCAAGTGGCTTTCATAAAATGAACGGACCCTAGTAGCGACATCTATCAAAGTAATATAGCCCAATGTTGATGTCAGTGAATCAATGTTTGATTGCTGAAAGGGCATGCCGAGAGTGGTTTGTTCGCTTCAGATATCAGCTAAGACACAAGTCAGATAGGGTCGATCTTTGAACTTCTTCTGGCGACTGTGGAAGAGGACGTAAGTGCACCACAATGACACTGGACACTCTTCGTCCGCGAATCGACCATCTTTCAAGTAAATGGGAAGCAGTAATTGTCGTTTATGGTGCCTTCGCCCCGAATGACAATTGAACATAATATGTTTCGAGTCTGTTTTCGTTTTTGGATATGTTACAATATGATTTACGTTATATTATTTTAAAAAACGGTGGATAATGCTGCTGGCAAAAGAAACAACCGAAAAATTAGAAATCAGACAATAAAATTAAGGTGACTGTTTTTAATTTTTTGAAATAAAAACTAAGGAAAACGTAAAAGTTAACAAATGAAAATTATGTAGAAAATAGGCTTTCGATGAAAAAAAAAACATTTAATACCTATTTTATTTTTCAAAATTGTACGTGCTGCTAAAAAAACCCTAAAATAACCCTATTTACGTGATCCGGGATATTCAGCCTTTACCGCGAGTTTGGAGTCTTCTTCAGGATGATACCACCCACAGTATGTTCTCGCGGACATTGACCATTCTATCAATATCTTTACATTTTTTTAAATCATTTTCTTATAATCAATTGTACCTTTTGTAGCGATGTTTTTATGGCATATTGTAAAGAATATTAACAATTAAAACGGCTAACGTAATATCAAAAGTAGCTGATTGTTAAACGAGTACAACTACTAAAAAGGGTCGTTAGTTAAACGTTGAAAATATTTACATTCAGTAAATAGTTTGCCCTTTTTAAATTACTTCATTACTAACGTAATATGTACTCGAGTACATATTACGAACACGAAACACGAAAGATGCACCCCCGTTGAAACGACAAAATTCATATTTTATTGACGTTTTTGGAAAGGAAAAAGGAAATTTCGCTCGCGAATTTCAATTAATGTAGAGTTGAATATTCTAAATATTTCGGTGTAAATCTTGGAGAAATGAAAATATTTTTCCCAGTAAATTGCGCGAAATATTTGTATGGGAATTTATGGAGATGAAATGAGACTTCAACTTTTCAGTGTAAATAGCGGAAAACCGTAAAAATTAGGAACGAAAAACTGAAGTTTAACCGTATTAATTACGCTTACTTAATACAAAGATCGCGACATTACTATTAATAAAGTATCCGATATTGACATATTTGTTCTTCTCACTTGTGAAAAAATTCAAGTTTTTTTTTCAATTTTGTCGAATTTCAAAATAATTTAGAATTATACGTATTGATTTGTGGCGTAAGGGGCTAAAAATTATTTCGAATTATTAATTATCGGTGTTTTCGAATTATCGGGGTTCGAATCAACAGGGTTTTCTGTAATTGTTTTTATTTTCATCGAAAGCCAATTTTTCTATAAATTTTTCATTTGTTAACAACTTTTACGTGTTACGCGCGTATTATTTATTTATACTTTTGATATATAATTAGCCGTTTTAATTGTTAATATTCTTTACAATATGCCCTAAAAACATCGCGACAAAAGGTACAATTGATTATAAGAAAATGATTGAAAAAAATGTAAAGATATTGATAGAATGGTCAATGTCCGCGAAAACTTGCTGTGGGTGGTATCATCCTGAAGAAGACTCTAAACTCGCGGTCGGGCTGAATATCCCGGATTACGTAAATAGGGTTATTTTACGTTTTTTTAGCAGCATTTACATTTTTGAAAAATAAAGTAGGTAATAAATATTTTTATTTTCATCGAAGTTAATTTTCTACGTAATTTTCATTTGTTAACTTTTACGTTTTCCTTAGTTTCACCCAGTTTTTTGCTATTCCCTGGAGAAGTGCAAGACAGAGATTTTACTGTATTGCATTTTTGAAATGATTTCTTGAAAAATGCAAAAATACAGATTTATTTCACAAAATTAACGAATTTTTCACGAGTTTTACGATTTTTTTAAAATTTCGCAATTGCATTGCGATTTTTTTTACCTCCAATTTCGAATTAACGAGGTTCCGCATAATTCGAAATGCTTTTTTTGGGTCCCTTGAATTTTGAGTAAACGAGGTTCTACTGTGGTAGTAATAAAATTATATAGCAGTTTGCAATATAATTTTTTTTTTGTGTAAAGCGCCTTTGGGGTGAGTACTCAGTAATAATTATTAAAAGGTGGATATCTGCCTACAATAGGACAGGAAAATGTTGTAATGTTAATAGTAATGGAGGTAAGCGACATTAAAGTAGGCATTTATGTCAACATTTCAGAATTATCTTCTTAACCGTTGAACTATAATGAGAGTAACTAATAACTTATATTGAATATTTTAAAAAAGTTCACTCTAGTACAAGTCACAGATAGTTTAAACCTTACAGAAAAATTCTGTTTCAAATTTCTGCAAGATTAATTATTTATTATTTTAATTATTTCATTTGATTTGGACAACAACAACAATGTCGTCTGATTTCATAATATACATTTTTTAGTAACAGATGCTGTGCCCCAGATTGGAGACGAAATGTGTTTGATGTGTGAGGCATCCGAAGCCGCCTATCCCCTGCCCTGCGGCCACTCTCCGGCTTGCGAGGACTGTTCCGCTGACTTGGTGGCGTGCCTCATCTGTGACACAAGCTTTGGTAAATAAATCTCTGCTGCGTAGCTTGAACAAATACGCTTCCCTTTTGATATCGCATTTCAAAGATCGTAGACCATTCTGCAGCGATTTCTGTGACGGAAATCCTATTAAGTTGATGGATTTTCTAAGGAATACTTACTAGGCCGACTTTTCGTTTGCCTCTTAAAAGTTACGGTACATCCGCGCTTTTGAGTGGCTGATATAAAAATTCATTAACTGTGAAACTAACAACAAAATACACTCTAATCCGGAAAAAATTCAGGAGTGCTCATTACAGAAGAGTTGCGGAAGTTTTGCGGCTACTGGAGCATCCTGTGTACAGTCCGAACCTGGTGCCATAGAGATTTCATCTTTTTCTATAGTTTAAGTTCTTTTTGGGAAATCGAAAGCGTGTACTGAACATTCACGGCGACCAAGAAACTGTCAACGGCTGGTCCAAGAAATTAATCACTAAGCTATAAAAAATTATATGCGGCATTTCAAACTATGATTGTATATATTTTATGCTTTCCATAGTGTGATAGAAAGTCACATTGAAGTTAATAGTATAAGTAGAGTTTTAATGACTACTTTTTTGTAACTTATTTTTGAATTGCAATGAAAACATCATGAAGTCATCACCAATCAAAAGCTAAAATGGCCGTCATCCGAGTGTTGACGTCAAGCCATTTTTGAAAACGTTGATATGAAAATTGCAAATATGCTCTGGGCGCTGTCATTGACAAAATATTGTAATGATAATCAAAATTTTGTTATTACAAAAGTAAAATTGAATCGGCTAATCATAATGTAAAATATATATGGAAAACCGTAAATGAAATAAGTAATAAAGCAAAAAAAAACTTTCATCAAAAAAAATTCGTAAATGAGTCATAGACGCCACCAATCAGATTGAAAGAAAAATGGATAGTTATAATAAGGATTCCATCAAACCAAATAATATTTCTCTAATTCGACCTGTGACAAAAAATAAAATTGAAAAAATTATTAATAATTTTATGTGTGGTTCAGTACCTGGTCATTTTTGCTGTGACTCCATCAAAATGCTCCATCAAAGTCAGCAAAAATATTAAAACAAAATAATAAATTATTAAGTAATCCAATTGCCCATGTCATTTTACACAAGTTTAAATAGTGGAATAGTCCTATCCGTTTACAAAAAGTCTAAGGTAACGCCTATTTTTAAATCTGGCAGCCATGACGAAGCATCAAATTATCGACCTTGCTTATCCCTAACGTCGCAAAAATATTTGAAAAAATTGTAAAAAAAAAATTATGCATTACATTGAAACTAATAAAATACTGAGTTCTAATCAATTAGGCTTTAGAGAAAAATTAGGAACAAACGATGCTATTGCCAAACTATCTTCAATAATATATAATGCTTTACATAAAAAAAACAAATGCTTAGGTATTTTCATTGACTTGCGTAAGGCCTTTGATAGTATTTCGCACCCTAAATTAATTAATAAGCTGAATGACTTTGGCATTGTTGGAAAAGTTAGATGTTGGTTGCAAAGCTGTCTAACACAAAGATGTCAACATCTCAAACTACAACAACCTGAAATAAATAAATAAGCGAACCTGAAATATTGGAATTCGGAATTCCACAAAGAACTGTAATCGGACCAATTTATTCTTAATTTATATGAATCAAATGGTGAAATTTTGTGCAGCGAAGGCTATAATACTACAATAATATTTGAGAATAAAACTTGGAATAGAATTAGTATTGCAGAAAATCATACCATAAAGGCCATCAAATAATAGTTCGATGACAATCTTCTGTCACTTAATACGGAAAAAAATCATTTATCATTCCTTTCACAGTCCAAAAGTTTCAATATGAATAACGATTCATTGTAAAAACTGTAAAAATAATGTAGCATACAATACAGACTGTACCAAACTCAATCATTAGACTAATATGAAATATTTAGGAAAAACTATTGACAAACAAATCATTATTATTATGGGTAATGTTATTATGGGTAGTGATGGTATTTTAATCGGTTAAATATAAACCATTATTTGAGATTTGTATCTGATTGCATCGATGATCGATACAACTGATTATTGCAATATAGCGGGCAACCATCGACACTAGACATCTTAGTTATCAATCATCGATACAATTAGATACACAATCCCAAATAACTGTACCGAAAATAACCTGTTAAAATAACGGTTTAACCATCATTAATTATGGCTAAAAGAGGACCAACATCAAGAATTGCACGATATAACCTCGAGAGACTCGCAGACAATAATATAAGAGAAGAATATTGAGACCAGATACGGAACCGACTACCAACAATAAGTACCTCCAATGAGAACGTAGACATCACAGTGGACCAATATTGGCAACAATGCAAAGAGGCCGTAACATCAAGCGCAAATGACACCATTGGAGTTAAAACACCATCGAGAAGAGGTGAATGGTTTGATGAAGAATGTCAACTGACAGAAAGAATAATGCATACCAGAAAATGATCCAATGCAGCAGAACCCGCGGTACCACAGAGGAATATAAGAGACTAAAACGTGACGAAAAGAAGACACATAAAAGGAAAAAAAGAGAATTCTTAAAGCATGCAATAGAACAGATACAGAATCACTGTAACGCGAGCAATAGCAGAGTTTTTTTACCAGAAGGTAAATGCTATGAGAAGGGAATTTAAACCTCGTAGCAACATGTGCAAGGACGATAATGGCATAATCTTGACTGAAAAAGCAGAAATTCTAGCACAGTAGGCTAAACACTTTAACACGCTCTTCAATAGTGATCATAACTTGCCAGGTGTGTCAAAAAGTCTCAATAACACAACTGAAGATCGAACACAGAGTGCTCCTACACTTCAAGAAGTGAAAAATGCAATAAAAAAACTGAAAAATAACAAAACTCCTGGCATGGATAATACCCAGAGTGAACTGTTTAAATGTGGAGGTAAAAGTTTCATTGGCACGTACATATATGTCATATCTGGAGACTGAGACAATTCCGAAGGAATGGAACGAAGGACTCATCTGCCCATTGCATAAAAAAGGAGACCAGTTGCTATGTAACAATTATAGGGGGATCACCGTTATACAAGATTCTGTAAACTATTATATTCCGGAGATTGGAACCAGTTGTAGAGAGAAAGCTTGGACGATACCAAACTGGATTCTGGAGCGGAAAATCCTGTGCTGATCAAATATTCACATTGAGGCAGATATTACAGAAGACCCGCGAATTTAACATTAACACCCAACACCTGTTTGTAGATTTTAAGGCAGCCTATGACAGTATAAATAGAGAGCAACTCTACCTGGCAATGAACGACCTTGATATACCAGCAAAACTAACTAACATGGTGAGACTCACAGTTTCCGAAGTGGTATGCCAAATTAAGATACAATCAGATACCTCTGATAGCTTTAAAACTTACAACGGCTTAAGACAAGGAGATGCCTTGGTATTTCTCCTGTTCAACATAGCGCTGGAAAAAGCCATAAGGGATTCGGGCATTGAATTGAATGCGACCATATACACAAAGTCAGTCCAAATATTAGCATATGCTAATGACATCGACATTATCGCAAGATCCGAATCATTCCTTCGAAAAGCATTTTCGGCAATGGAATCATCAGCTAGAAGGGTAGAACTTCGAATCAATGAGGCAAAAACAAAGTATATGCCTGTTACAATGATACCCGGAATCAGCCAGTCCTCAATAACCATCAGCAGCTACATATTTGCAACAGTGGAACAATTCAAATACCTTGGTTCCATTGTTACTAACAACAATGACACTAGTGTAGAGATTGGAAAAAGAATCTTTGGTCTCATTGGACAATTGAGGTCACGCCTACGGTCCAGAAAAACTAAAGCCACGCTCTACAAGACATTGATTAGACCAGTCTTAACATATGCCTCGGAAACCTGGACATTAACTAAGCATGACGAAAATAGACCAGACACATTTGAAGGAAAAATCTTACGCCGAGTATATGGACCTATTAATGACGGTCAAACATGACGAATACCGAGCTCTATGACCTTTACCAGGATGTCAGCGTAGTCAAGTTCATTAAGATTAAGAGATTACGCTGGCTGGGACATCTACACCGTATGGATGATCTGGAGCCCCCAAAAGGGTGTTTTTTAATGACCCAATGGGTAGAAGAAGTATCGGAAGACCAAAAATCCGGTGGTTAGATGGTGTCGTTGCGGACTGCCGGGCCCTGGGGCAACAAAACTGGAAAATGGCAGCAGGTGACAGAGCAGCATGGAGGACTTTCTTGAAGGCAGCTAGGACCCACCGGGTTGTAACGCTGAGGATGGATGGAATTATGGTTCAATTATATGCTAAGTATTTGAATGTTTCGGCGAACTTTGAACTTTGTGGAAATCCACTATTAACAAATTATGAAATAAAACACTGAACTTTGTTTTTTTCCACTATTTTATATTTGAGACTAGACCGTTTCCTTCATCAGGTGAATTAAGACTTAAGAATTAGGTCTTAATTCACGTGATGAAGGAAACGGACGTTTCCGGAACATGTAGTGTAACAAGTCTCAAATATAAAATAGTGAAAAAAACAAAGTTCAGTGTTTTATTTCATAATTTGTCAATTATATGTTTACTGTTTGATTTTCTCTTTTGATACAAGCAAAATGTAATTCTGTACGTGGGTACTGCTCAAGATGCGTATTTTAGATTTTTAATCCATTAATAGAGAACTGTATTTTTTAATCCATTAATAGAATGCAAGATATACCTACAACCCTGTCTCAACACAGATATTTCTAGTGAGACAGGCACAGTCCAACCAAAATTTTATACTTAAAATTAAATAGAAATAAACAAAAAAAATAATCCCAGCACTTGCTTTTTAATGTATGCCAAAGAAGAATAACTTCTAAGGCGCGTACATAGGTACACATACCCAATTTTTTCTGTATTTGTGTTCTGTCATAAAATAGGCATAATAACAGTGTTAAAGAATTAAAAAATAAGTGATTTTAGAGAAGAAAATATTTTGAAAGAATTCTAAAAAAAGTAACCCATAAAAACGAAGTTTTTACAATACTCCCTTTCTCATTTTCGGGTTTCGTGTCTACCTTATGCGTCGGAATCTCCATACAACTTGTATGAAAAAACCATTAAAAATTTGAGAAATCCAAAATTATACTATAATTATGAATATTTTTTAAGGAAAATTTGATAGATCTTCTTGATCGTGGCGTCGAGTCTGCTTGTTTATTACTGAGTTTCAGCTCGATTGGGTCACGGGAAACGGGTTAAAAATCGATCCAATTTTTTTTTGTCAAGCAAGCAGACGCCACGTAAAAACCCTCTATTTTTGTATTATCTCTACTCCGGATGATATTGGGATAGCCTCCAATTAAACACGGGATACTTTGTATATGAGCTTATATTTGTAACTTGATGTGAGGAACGACCATTCTACCTCCTGTGTATGTCGCGGGCGCAAAGCAAAAGAGACCGCATCCCCAAAATGGCGGCCTATTTATATCCAGCGCGCCGTAGGGATACCACACTTTCCCCCCCCTTACAAGGAAATGTGATTACCACTAACATAGCTACATATTTCATTTTAGTCTGTATAAATCAAATGGTTGGTCTGTTCCTCATATACAAATTCAAATTCAGAAAACAAATTCATAAATATAAAACAGAACAATTCTCCATCTACAATTTTACAACATCCTGGAGGCCTACGGATCTGCTGTCGATCCGGAGCTGCCTGGCCTCGAGCGAAGTCGCCCGTTCCATGGAGAACGCCAAACTCTGGAACAGACATCTGGAATACTCTCTGACCTACGAAGCAGTCTAGAGAGATCCAGGTCCGTAACTGGAGGACCCTCATTCCCTGGTCTCTCAGTTACAGCCCCTTCCCTCCCCTGGATCAAATTCCAATGCACTCTGCGGGGAGACATCTGGTCGAAATGCCTTTTCCAACGCATTCCATTCCCCTGATAATGAATGTGCGTGCACCCAGACACCTTTCTATCACAACAGGTGATATCCATTCTTTTCTTTCTGACCTTACGTCCCGTACCATAACTTTCTCTCCAATCCTAAATTTATTTACTTTTCTCTCTTTACTTTTATAATTCCTTATATACGTCTTCTTACATTCCTTCATCCGATTCTTTACTTCTCTACTTACACTCCTGTCATCCCATTTTTTTTTATTTACCGGCAGTAGTGTGTCGAACACAGTCCATAGACGTCTCCCGATAAACAAAACTGCCGGTTCCATACCTGTAGCATTGCAAGGCATGTTCCATAAATCCACCAGAATGTTTAAAAGTCTAACTTCCCAATCCGTAGGGAACCTATTATCACGCATTATTTTCTTTAGGAAAGTCTTACACGTACGAACTGAGATTTCCGCCTGGCCATTGCTTTGTGGATGGCCCACTCCCGACGTCAGATGCTTAATTTTTGGACTTTTACAAAAAATTTCAAATTCCTTGGAACAGAACGCTGTACCATTGTCGGTCATTATGACTTCTGCGATGCCGAATTGTGCAAACAAATTCCTGAGTACTCGTAGTGTATGAGGGGTGTTTGCGTTTACTACTTCCACGCACTCAATCCATTTCGAGCAACTATCTACAATAATGAGGAAAGTTTTTACCCCCTATCGGCCCAAAAAAATCTAAGTGGATTCTAGACCAGACCTTGTTTTCGCTTGGCCACTGAGTTAGATTCGCTTTTGGTGGTGCTGGTTGTGTTCGCGCACAATCCACATACCCACTGACCATCCCTTCGATGCTCTTATTTAGCCCTGGCCACCAAAAATAGCTCCGCGCTAGCGCTTTTGTTTTGACAATGCCTAGATGCGATCGGTGTAAGAGGAGTAAAATACCATCGCGTAATTTTCCCGGAATCATCAATCGGTTTCCCCCAAAAATACAATCATTAGACACGGATAAACTATCCCGGAATTTCCAAAAATGCCATAACTCATCCGCTCTATCAATTTTCTGGTCCCATCCACTTTTTAAACCCTCTGTAATCTTAATACAGACCGGGTCTAATACAGACTCTGCTTTAATTTTTTCAATATCTACCGGAATGTCCTTATTATCTGTAATATTATTTATGAGCTCCGTTTCACTATCACTATTACCTATTTGACAGATTGATTCTAGACTGCTTTCCAGTTCGTCTTCAACGCCGTCCTCTGCGGGAAACCTGGATAAGTAGTCCCAACAATTTTTTTCCGATCTCACGAATTCGATTTCGTAATCGAACCCAGAAAGAATTATTCCAAATCTAGTAAGCCTATTTGTGCTTAACACCGGGAACCCTTTTTTATCCCCAAAAATATGCACCAAAGGCTGATTGTCAACAGCGAGGACAAATTTCCTACTATACAAATACGGATAAAATCTTTTCAAACCAAAAATAATGGCAGTGGCCTCTAAGTCCAAAATGGAATAATTTCCCTCGCATGCTGTCAACCGTCTTGACGCGTAGGCTATCGGCCGATGACCCCCGTTTTCAAGTACATGAAGCAGAGTTGCCCCCAAACCTTTTTGACTCGCATCTGTCATGAGTTTTAATTTCTTATTTGGATCATAATGCACTACAATACTTCCCGACATAAGTTTTTCCTTCACCGAATTAAAAGCAGTTTCACAATCCCGTGTCCATATAAACTCGATCCCCTTTTTAAGTAAATGTTACAAAGAATCTAGAATACTAGCCATATTTGCTACATAATTCCGATAATGATTTACTAATCCTAAGAACGAACGGAGTTCGGCAACATTTCCCGGCCTTGTGACGCTTTCCTCCGCCTTTAATTTTGATTCCACTGGTTTCACACCAAGCGGGGATATATTGAACCCTAAGAACTCAATTTGAGATTTATACAACTCACACTTTTCACGATTTAATGTAAAACCACACTTCCGCAGACGCCTCAGCACAGCTTTAGGATTTTTGTCATGGTTCACAATATTATCCGCAAACACCGGAATATCTTCCAAAAACCAAATTATTCCCTTTAACCCATGTAAACATGACGCGATTACTTCTAAAAAAATACTCGGCGCTGATTTTAAACCATATATAAACCTGTTGTATTGGAACAACCCAATGTGCGACGAGATTGTCATATATTGTTTTGACGTCCCCGATAGTTCTAACTGCGCGTATGCGCTTTTTAAGTCTAGTTTAGAGAAGATGACCGCGTTTGACAGTTGTGACATTAGATGTTCGATATTTGGTAATGGAAATTTATTGTCAACAATAATCTTGTTTATCGTCGCTTTATAATCCGCGCATATGCGGATCGTGCCATCCCGTTTGTTTACACAGAATATGGGGCTAGCATATCTACTCGTCTCGACTCGACTGATTATCCCGTCCTGCTTTAACTTAAGTAGTTCTGCCTGCACTTTATCCCGCATTGAAAAAGCCACGGGTCGAGCAATATGGCCCTCTTTTTCAAGGCTGCCTTATCATCATCGAGATCACAAAGAACGAGATATTGTTCCAACCGCGCCCTGAAGATGGACCAGTTGCCACTTTCGTGGCAAAACTGATCCAACCCCTTTAGCGAAGTCATTGTCGATCTCCAGGAGCCGGGCCCACAAATCGCAACCAAACTCAAACTAGGTACTTAGCTTTAGGCATTCCCCTGAGAACGGCTCCGTATGCTCCTACAATCCTTCCGCCTTGGTCGCACGCCCGACTCTTCTTCAGTAAACTGCCCTCTGGATTCTCTGGGCACTGACGTCCTCTGCACCCTTTTGGTTCTGCAAACGCTCCCCAGCTTCCACAGGTTCTCCGAGTCGTCCAGCTGCTACCTGCTTGGCCTCGATCTCGTCGTGGTCCCGCTCTTCTACTTCTTTCTGCAGCCCGCTCCCGAGTTCTGCTCCCGTATTCCACCAGCCGCTTAACAGACTTAACCTCGGCAGCGAACGCCCACAAAATCTGTCCCGCAGATTCCAATGTTTCCTGTTGTAGGTATGCGATTTTTCTGCCGAAATCGACTTATTATGTGGGTAGAACGGACGCGATTCCGGAATTCTTCACGCTGATGAATTGATTGGTATTTTGTAGGTTCGTAATATTCGGCTGCGCCACGTGTATTATCTCTACTCCGGATGATATTGGGATAGCCTCCAATTAAACACGGGATACTTTGTATTTGAGCTTATATTCGTAACTTGACGTGAGGAACGACCGTTCTACCTCCTGTGTATGTCGCGGGCGCAAAGCAAACGAGACCGCGTCCCCAAAATGGCGGCCTATTTATATCCAGCGCCCCATAGGGATATCACAGTTTTCTACAAAATATCTTGTTCCATATAATAAATACTATTGGGGGGTGAAATCCACCACTATCACTCGTATACATTGAACTACATCTCAGAATATTCTGTATTCTGAGGAATACACGCCGAAATATGATAATATCCAAATCTGACTTGTAATGACAGCCAACATAATATAATTTGTTAAAATTAATCCACAAGCCACAATTTCATATTATTTGCATGCTAAAAATGAATGAATATTGACCAAATTTAACATGAATTATATTTTTTCACAGTTTTTTCTCGGACTAAATGTTTGATGTGTTGCGAGGTATCCGAGAGCAACTGTGAGCTGGAGCCATGCGGGCACAGGCCAGCCTGCGATGAGTGTTCGCCTGGCCTGACAGAGTGCCTCATCTGCAACCGAGTTATAGGTAAGAAACTGCAAAATGTATTACACCTCTATTCAATGGAGTACCCAAGACTGTTTTGTGAGGGAAAGCTCCCATTTCTAAATAAAATCATAAAAAAACTCACCCATAAAAACCAAGTTTTTTTTAACTCCCTTTCTTTGTAAATTAATTTTACCATCATGTAATTAAATAATTGATTGACTGAAAATGAAACATGTCTAGAAAAATATCTACGTCAAAAATATCTCTTTATCTCCATTTGAATTTTCTTTTCGTTTTATTTCCTCTTACATTCCTTTTGGCTAATGAAAATCTTAACAATTAAAGACGAATTAAAACATATAACATAACACTAAACTTACAGTAATTTAATATATTTCTAAAATGTCAGATGTTTTGAGCTTTGATATGACACTTAATGCTTTGAAGATTAAATTCTAAAACATTTGTCAGTCAATTTAATCAATTTTGCTGTCATCTGTGAACCAATTGTCATAAATTTTCGAAATTTGTAGTGAAGTACCTATTACATATACCGACGGAGTAATTCAAATTTTAAATATTCCGCGACGTCGTCAGGCCGCTGTTGGTAGTAATCAAACATTTGTATGGTTTCCAATTTAAAAAAATCAATTAAATTTTCTAAAAATCCAAAATTATACTATAATTATAATTTTTTTAACAAAAAATTGATAGATCTTCTTGATCGTCGCCACGAGTCTACTTGCCAAGTTTCAGCTCCATTGGATCACGGGAAAAGGGTCAAAAATCGACCCAAAGTTTTTTTTAACGGCAAGCCGGCATGCAAGCAAGCAGACGCCACGATTTAATATAAAGGGAGTAATAAAAAGTAACCCATAAAAACCAAGTTTTTGTTATACTTCCTTTTTTATTTACAAGTGTTGTAACTTTTGGCGCTTAACTTATGAACTGGGCTCGTTGGGATGCAACGCTACGAAAGGGATAAAAAATTTGAAAAATCCAAAATTATTATTTTATCACTTTTCGCGTCTACCAGATGCATTGGAATCTCTTCATGTCTTCATACAAATTGTATGGAAAAAACATTAAAAATATGAGAAATCCGAAATTATACTATGATTATTAATTTTTTTAACGAAAATTTGATAGATCTTCCTGATCGTCGCCACGGGTCTGCTTGGAAAGTTTCAGCTCGATTAGATTACGGAAAAAGGGTCAAAAATCAATCCAAAGTTTTTTCGACGGCAAGCTGGCAAGCAAGCAAGCAGACGCCACGAGTTAATATAAAGGAAGTAAAAATACGCAACATGTTTGTAAAACTGACATTTCTGAAGCCAATCTGTCAATGTCCAAATGTGATATTTTTTAAGTGATAGAAGGTTTTTGATTTAATCCGCGCCGTCTAATTTTCATGCTCTAAGATTCATGCTTGAAATAAGCATAAAAAACGATATAGCCCCTATTGGGGGGGGGGAGAGAAAAGGATACAACTAGCAAACAACAAGAAAGGATGGAAGAGCCCTGTATCCAGCAGTACATAGATGAAGGCTGAAGAAGAAGAAGAATAAGATGCGCCGAAGTCCACCCGCAACAGCGACGGAACGCCCTTTTTTAAAATTTTATTTTTTACTAGCTGTTCGTACCCGGCTTAATCTTAATCGTTAACCCGTAACCCCCACGGGTTAAGGATTAAGTTGAAAATAAATTTGTGTGGGGAAACAAAGGTTTGGTTCGAACGGTAAAGATTTGCATCGAAAATATATCAGGAGGAGGAGAATAGGTAAAAGGGGAGGGAGGAAATATAGTCTATATTACCTGTCGAGTCCTAAAGAATAAGTTTCCAAATATTGAGTCAGATCGGTCGAACGTGATCGTAAATCCCCTCATTCCGTAAATCGTGATAATAAATATCGCTGTGTTAATTTATGCCCATATTACAGTATTTAATTTTCAAATATATATTAAATTGAAAGATGTTTCACATAGTATTGTAAGGGATGTGTAGACATAAATGTTTACAAATATCCCAATATTCTTTTAAAACGAAGGCTACAGGCTATTAATAGAATTGCAAACACGCGTAATGCGTTAACTCCTTTGTGTGCATAGTGTAGTCTAAAATATTTGAAGGACGTCTGTAAATATGACTCATTTCGTAAATAAACATTTGCTCAATGATATTCCTAGTATGTTTCTCCAGTTTATCTGGCGATCTTCAATTTTAAGAGGCCCTTGTACCTACACGATTTTCGTATTTGCTCTCGATTTGCTAAATTTAACGTAAACTTACTAAATCATTTTGCAAAACCCATAGCTAAACGGGCTTTTAATCAATTTTATTATGATAGATCCATTTACTCTTGAAGCATTACCTTAAAAAATATGAACAAATATATTGTTATAATATCCAAAACTTATAACCCCGAAACACTATTTTAGTATTCATGCAATAGAGTTATCTTTGGTACACTAATCTCGTATATTTTCAAATAAAGACCATGATTTTCTATTATACAATGTTTTTTAATGCTTCTGCTTGTTATATACTTGCTTTTTACTTTATATTATATATATCTTTATACATTTTTATCTGTATTTTAGGTATTTTCTTTCCACTTATCTATAGACCTGAAAGGTCTATAGATAACATTTTAAACAATAATTCGATATAATAATAATGACAGAAAGTAATTTGTTATATTTGGCTGAGTCTTAGCATTTTTGTCACTTCTATTTTGAAATTGTTAGTTTTCAATTGTTTGGTCTGTTTTGGTAGGTCGTTGTATAATTTCATTCCGTTACAAATTAATTTTTGTTTTGGTTAGAGTTATGTGGTAGTTTTGAGACGTTCTAGTGATTGTTGATGATTTTCGTGTATTTTGTGTAATTACTCCCTTTATATTAACTCGTGGCGTCTGCTTGCTTGCTTGCCGGCTTGCCGGGTGAAAAAACTTTGGATCAAATTTTAACCCTTTTCCCGTGTTCCAATCGAGCTGAAACTTGGCAAGTAGACTCATGGCAACGATCAAGAAGATCTATCAAATTTTCGTTAAAAAAAATTAATAATTATAGTATAATTTCGGATTCTTAGAAATTTTATTGTTTTTTTCAAATTGGAATCATTACAAAAATTGGATTACTAGAAACGGCGGCCCGATAACGTTGCGGAATATTTTATAAATTTGAATTACTCCGTCCGTATACATAATATGTCGAAATGTCGAATGTCGAAAATCTAAATTGACTGACAAATGTTTTTAGAATTTAATCTTCAAAGCACGAAGTGTCTTATCAAAGCTCAAAACATCTGACATTTTAGACATATATTATGTTACTGTAAGTTTAGTGTTATGTTATATGTTTTAATTCGTCTTTAATTGTTGTTATATTTTACAAAGAAAGGGAGTATAATAAAAACTTGTTTTTTATGGATTACTTTTTTTTAAGTCTTCATCTTGTATTTCGCCATTTGCTAGCTTATGTGTGATGTTCTTGCGTGCGTAGGCAATATAACTCGGCCTACGCACTTGGGAATAATCGGGTTCTTCTAGTAATACGCGTTACGTAGGTAATAACATTTATTGGAGACACTATTTTATAATACAATATGTACAACTGATTCGGACCCCGGTGAATCTCGTTCTGCCCGGTGCGGCGCAATAGCACGGGCGCCATCCACGCGTCTCGCTCGCACGCTTGCCTCTCACTCATCCAAGCGTCCGCACATTCGTCACACCTCCCCCACACTTATCTTTCGAACCCCCCTTTACTGGTTCCTACAAATCTTCCGTGGAGAAGGTCCCTCCTCCGGAGCAGGTGTCCTCTGTCTGCGGGGTCACACGGATACTGCATCTGAAACAGAAAGCACCCGTCAGCAACCCTTAGCGAACCTGGAGGAGCGGTCCGACCCATGAAGCAATCCTTGAAGCTTCAGTCGGTCGAACCCTTTTTCCAACATCAACCGTACAACGTTACTTGGCTCTTATTTGATTAACATGCCTTTTCCATACTTGATGAGTACCTTCAATTTCGACCAAATAAATGGAATTCCCCACTTTCTTTATAATTTTCCCTGGAACCCATGTAATCTTATTTACTGCTCTGAAATCTTTAACAAAACATTTTTGTTCAATATCCAAATATTTCCTCCTTCTCCCCCCAAAATAAAAAGATTGCCTGTCCTGACTTTTTTCTAAACACTTAACCGTTTCTTTGTTCACTTTTCTCGAACTGCACGCTTTTTCTATGGGTATGAACATGTCGAACGTTGTACGTAATCTTCTACCAAACATTAATACCGCAGGTTCCAAGCCTGACGAACTATGTGGCGAATTTCTATAATCTATCAAAAATTTATCCAATTTATCCGCGTAATCTGACGGAAACTTGTTACCGAATGTTATTTTCTTCGAAAATTTTTTACACGTTTTAACTGTATTTTCAGCCTGACCGTTCGAGGCTGGTGAAAATACAGGCGATGTCAAATGCTTTATTCCCCGTTCCTGGCAAAAATTTTGGAACTCGTTTGACATAAACGCCGTTCCGTTATCCGAAACAATGACTTGCACGTCTCCGAATTGCGTAAATAATTTTTTTAACGCCGCGATAGTGCATACCGTGTTTATTCTTGGCATTTCTAAACATTCGAGCCATTTTGAAGTCGCATCACAAATAACTAAAAAACATTTCCCCGCTACAGGTCCAAAAAAATCAATATGAATACGTGACCACACATTTCCTTGTAAAGGCCAACTGTGAAGGTTATCCTTCGGTGGACCAGAACCTATTCTGGAACATATGTCACACGCCGCCACAAGATTCTCAATATCTTTATCTATTCTTGGCCAGTATACATAACCACGCGCTAACTTTTTTGTTTTTCCCGATCCCAAATGAGCTCTGTGAAGCATATCTAATACTTGTTTACGTAATTTTGTAGGTATGATTAATCTATGTTTCCAAAAAATACAATTATCACTGATCGACAATTCCCACCTTTTTAACCAAAAATGCCAAATGTCATCTTCTTTGTTTACTTTATCCGGCCATTTTGTTCTCGAAAAGTCTAAAGGAGCCTGTACACATTGGCCGAGGTTGGCCCAAAGTAAGGTTGGCCCAATGTGTACAGGGCCTTTTGGCCGTGCGTAGAGACGTTTGCCAAACTTGGCTTGGTAGTCGGTTTTTCGAGCACACATCAAAAGAAAGAGGCGTGGCTCAAGTTGTCAACTTTTTTTAGGGTTGTCAACTTTTTTTACAAGAAATAAAGTATATTTAAGTCTGAGAAGAATATTAAACAGTATTTTAGAAAAATGAACAATATTTTATTTATTTAATGTATTAAATACATATTTTTTAGAGCTTCTCGCACAACTTATTAATTTACACTCTTTTTAAAAACTTCATACGCCTCACCACAATTATAACTAAAATTAAAATAAATGAGGAGCACATTTTTTATTAAATTAATATTTGCTCTATTTCTATCCTCCCGCCACTTTGCATTCATTACTGAAAAAATTCTTTCAGTAAATGCTGAGGTGGCGGGAACAGAAAGTAGATATGAGACAATTTTAGTAATATTTTTAAATTCTTCTGAGTTGTTTACTAATAAATGGCTCCACTTTTGGCCAGTACTCATTTCAAGAAAATCTTTGTCTTCTGATACTTTTTTATAAATTACTTTGAAATTTGTTAATTCTGTATATAAATCATCCATACTAATATTTCTGTGAGCGTTTCAGTCTGAATAATTTTGATGCTGAAAACAGTATTTTGTATATTTTATTTTTGTTCAACAGTAAAAAGTATAATGTAGTAAAAAACAATATGATACTAATTTTAACAGTATAGTTGGCAACCCTAGGCTCAGCCGGCAACGCGCAACGCGCTTCGATCATTGCGAGGTTCGCCGACACCGACGTTGGCTAATGTGTAATCGCTGTCCGCCATTTTGCAAGTTTGACGCTCTGCCGAGGTTCCCGGACCGTATACACATTGGCTGAGATGACCCAAAATGACATTGGCCCAATGTGTACAGGGGTTTTTTTGCGCAACTCAGCGAGGTTTGGCCAAACTTGGTTCATATCCATCGTTTGTCGGTATTTGAATAAACTTCAAAGAAAGCATGAGTCATTAAGCTATCGTGGAGCAATGAAAAGTTAGTTGTATGGACAGAAATTAATTATGTGTACAATGAATGAGTTTTATAATTCATATAATTTATTTCAACAACGTTATTTAGTCATAACCAAAATAATTACTATTTTTTTTTTATTTGTTTCGTCAAACCGATTGAAAATAATATACATGAATTATTTTATATTTTAAATATATACGGCTATAAAGGTTTTTACTTTAAAAATTGTACAAAATGGATAAATAATATTTTCAGAAATATTTATTATATTCAACTAGCTGTAACCCGTCAAAAATGACAATACTTTTACATGTTTTTCCTAAGGAATAAGTTTTTATTTATTTATATAAAAAAGGAAAGAAAGAAAAAAAATACTACTTACTTACTTACCATCACGCCGTTTCCCCCTTGGGGGTAGGAAGAGAGGATAGAGCGCCATACTCTTCTGTCCTGACATACAACTCTCGCCTCATCCACATTCATACATCTTCGCATGCAAGCTCGCCGGTTGTTGAGGCTTCTAACGGGACCATCTTTCAGTATCTGGTTAATCTGGTCATGCCACGTATTCCGCGGTCCTGTCTTTCTGGCGCCATCTACATAATATCTTTCTATACATAGCATATATATCTTTCTTACGATTCTTTCCTCATTCATTCGCTCAACATGCCCAAACGATCTGAGCGATCCTTTTTTAATTCTATTATTTATGCTACGTTTAGCTTTACATTCATTTCATCATAAATGGATTTGCCACACCTATGTCTGACGGATCCCATCTTCACTGTATTCAATTTACTTTCGTTCCTCTCCTGCCAGCTCCAGGCTTCACTTCCATACAACAGTGACGGTATCAGAATTCCATTACTTACCACTAGTTTTGCCTCAGTATACATATTTCTATTAGAAACTATTGCGTTCAAAGCACTACATATATAATAATAAATTCAAAGCACTACATATATAAGAATAAAAGATACTACATATGAATAATAAGAATATTTCGTCGCTGTATATATAATTAATCTTATGTGACGTTTTAGTACATTCTGAGATAAACGAATAAAACTGTTTTAAAAAATAATTGCACAGACTAGATTTATAAAAAATATTTTAAATAATTACTAGGCAGACTTTCTCCATTATTATATAGTATATCTCCATTATTTATATGAAACATGTACTAAACGGCAAAAAACGAAAAGAAAAAATTATGTAAAAATTTTTACGTAAAAAGGAAAATGGAAAAAAATTATGTAAAAATTTCTAGGGAAAAAAAAAATATACGTTAAAAAAGTTAAATAAATTTACGTAAAAAATTACGTACAAAAGGAAAAAATTACGTAAAAAATGTATCTACTAGCAGAAAATGATTTTATTATTATTGGTATCGGCGAGTTAATAAATACTAGCTTCGCCGATTGCTTACGTCAGCCGCTTCGCGGCCAATTGTATCTGGCAAATTTTTCACTTTTAATAACGGGTAGTTTAGATATAATGAAGATAAAGTATTTATTCAGTATTTCTATAAAAATGTAATTAAAATTTCAACAAACAAAATATTCTCGACCGTAAAAAAAAATTCGATCCTGCTAGGATTCGAACCTGGAATCTTCAGATCCGCAGTCAGACGCGTTATCCGCTGCGACACACAAACAAGGGGACCGTGGCAAAATTATTGTATACAAAGTGAAATCAGCGTATTAATAATATAGATATATATATGTATACACGTATAAAGTCGAATAGCATACGTAATCCATCGCCAAAAAAAGTGATACAAAAAACACTGTTTTGGGTCGCACGGTGGGAGAAATAGGCGTAAACGATGAAACAGGGCCGTACTCTGTCAAACTGTATTTGTTTAATGAATGTTAATGTTTTATAGAAAAAAAACGGTGTTATTTTTAATGAAAAGTTCTGCTGAAATTACTTATTATAATCGTAGATGCGGAATTTATTTAAATCATTGAATTATAAATAAATAATATGTACCTGTGATATGAAAAAACTTGCTAGCGGCTTGAACCAAAAATCTGCAGAACAAACGTCATGACCACTAGACTACCTAGTGCATCAAATAAATAAATTATTATGTTAGTATTTACGTAGTTATTTAGTACGTTAATGTATTTTATACAATAATATTTGTTATCTTTAATAGTGATGTTTATACATTTATTACATATTAGTGGAATAACGGGTTATTTAGAAGAAATACGTTATGACCGCCACAAAAGGCATTAATGTTTGTATTTTTCTATAATTTATAATTTTTCATTAATTTTTATTTTTAAACAATCATAATTTTATTTTTAAAACAAATCTACTTACATAAAATACAAAAAATCTAAATATCCAAAAAAAAAATGGTTGATAATTTGCATGATAATAATTTTTGGCTATATCTAAAAAATAAAAAATTTAATCTTTATTTTCAACACAAATTGGTTTCTTAAAGCAATCATGGCGCTACACTATTACTAAATAATCGACTTGCAAACTTTAATTTAATTTTTGATTATGACATTTAATATGTTGCCGCCGCAATTTGTTACCGAAATGCATTTTTTCTTTTTCTTAAAGAGAGTTTACTTTTCCAGAAAATTCCAATTGATTTCATTATTTTCGTTTTCTATGATAACTTTTTTACTCTCAAAACAATTTTTTATTAATTTTAACATATGATATGCGTCCAAAGAAATTACAATTTCTTGTTTTGTAGATTGATGCTTAAAAGTTGGCTTTAAATTATCATAGTCAAATGAGCATCCTAGAATTTTTGCCATTGATATGTTAACGGGACAGCCATTAAAAGTTAATGAAACTACTTCTACGCCAGCTGCGTGAACTTTTTCTAAACATCGATTTATCAAAGATGCACGCTATTGACGGTTAATTCTTTCCGCTTAAAATATGCTAATGGGAGTTTGAAATTCGAATTTATGGCAGTCAAAAAAAAACACTAAAGCATCTTTTGCTACCGCAAGATCATCATCGTTGATATCGGTACCCATATCTACGTACCCGTAATAATTTTCTCTGTCATATTCGATGTGCTTTCTGATAGCCATTTCATCGAGCGCTAAGTTCGCAACAATTTTATATTCAGTGGAAGAAGATTTTAATCTAAGAGCATCGAAAGCTTCAGAAATAAATCCCGGGTTACCGTTTATACTTTGGTACCACCTTTTAATGGACTGATCCTGGCTGGACCCCAAAAAATTCCAAGAAATTCAAAGAAGAACCACAAAAGTTGATATTTTGCCGTGCGAAGTTCTATGTTGTATTGCTAAACTGTCTAAAGTTGACAGAAGTTATTTAGTAATTGAGCTGAAGCAGTTTGTAGACCAATATGAGACTTTCATAAAGACGGAATGGGATGAAAATGACAAAAATGAACAAGATAAGCCAAAGCTGAATCATGATGCAGAAAAGAGTGAGGATTATAAATTAGAATTGCAAGAAAAGAATTATGTTCACTATTTAGTGAGAAAAAGGGTTTTAGATGTTTAGCGTGCGCTTTATATGTTGTTTCTGAATTATCTCAATCAGGGCTCTTTACTAATCTTTACATAGCTTATAAGTTTATATTAACCAATCCCTAAGAATGTTCTTAGGTTTCCACGGCCACTCAGAATCTTCTGGTTTGTGTCTTCTGGGGTACTATGCCGTATACACATCAGCCCTGATGATGGACCCTGCAATGGGATCTGAAACTTAGGCCAGAAGACACAAACCAGAAAATAACTATTCCTTGTTACTTTTGAGCAAATCTTTTCAAAATAAAAAATAGGCTTAGATCAACTTTGAATCAGGAGTTAATGTCTAATCTTTTGTTTATAAATATAATTAAGTATTAATTTAAGTAAGAATTTAATTATCGATGAAGTGGCAATTTAATTTTCATTACGATGAACTTAAGAAAAAATGATGGTTTAGTGCAGGTACTAAAGGATAAATTAATGTTTTAAAGAGCTTAATATTAATCCTTGAATAAATAGCGTGATTATTTCCAGTATACATAGTATTTGTCAATTACATATTTAACTTATACCTTTGATATAGATATAAAATAGGCCTACTTGCAGCTACGGCTTTGAAGCCACGTATTTGAAATTTCTTGCACATAGCCCCCTGACCCACGGTAAGTAGCTCAATCAATGTATGTGAAAATTATAAGATGGCCGATAGATTCCTGCCTATGTTAAATGTTCAAACAATCATGAAATATCAATAGTTATGGAGATATGCAGTATCAAAGATTGCATTTTTTTAAAAATATTTCTGACTTATTTTTTGCAAAAAGTTGAACTATCATTACAGTAACTTTTATCGATTATGAAAAATTTATTTGTTTCAATAAAACTTAAATAAAACGATAAAAACCAAAAAAACTTTTTCCAATTTTCGCAAGGTTTTTTTCATTTTATTCGACTTGTATTAAAGCGAATAAATTTTTCGTAATCTACATAAGTTACTGTAATGATGAAAGTTCATGACAGTTCAACTTTATAAAGAAATGCAAACTTTGATATTGCACATCTCCATAAAATGCAGGGGCCTCTTCACTAGTTCTCGCCGAGGGCCCCCAAGGGTGCCAGTGCGCCCCTGTCGCTCTAGCCAAAGCGAGGTAGGCCGATACGTTGGCTAATGTGTAATCGCTGTCCGCCATTTTGCGAGGTTGGCCGAGACGTTGGCTCTGCCGAGGTTTGGCCTGTCCGCCATTTTGCGAGGTTGGCCGAGACGTTGGCTCTGCCGAGGTTGGGCCAATGTGTACAGGGCCCTTTACGATTTAGAAATAATAAAGGCTCGTTCGCACCTACTTTCAACGTCGAGTCTCTTGGGACTGTCATAAACAATTTTAATTTAACACAAATTACATCTGTTGTATAATAAATATCTAAGGAATAATATTTGTATAGCTGAATGTACGATATTTATCAGTCTCTTGCAATACGTAAAATCCCGAGAAGAAATATATTATGATTTTACTTTTAAACGATTCAAATAGAAGGAGTATATTTTTGATGTCTGTACCTGGTTTTTATAATACTATTATTTCAAAATTTTCTGAATTTATTAAATCTATATCTATCTCGATCATCATAGCATTTTAATGCGTAAATCAGGACTAATTTGATGTGGGGAAAATTAAATATAACAAATAAAGCTGTTTTGCACAATTCTTTCAAAATCTAGCAATATCCTTAAAATTGAATTCAGGTCTCACTATCTTTGACGAAATTGACCGAAAATTGTGTATAATCTTGTGAATAATCTTCTTATCTTATTCAAAATGTATATATGAAGATTAAATAGATGTATAGAGAGAATTAAGTAATAATTATTCAGAAAACTTAAATTAATAATGAACTTAATTAAAACGTTGTTGACCCATTGGTCGGCTTGTGACTTTAAAAATCCCCAATAAATAATGTAAAATAGTCTAGTCGTACAGGGATGTAATGAAATACAGTTCTTAATATGATAAGATAATTAGTAAAGTAATTTTACTTTGCTATGGTAACGTCCTTCAAATTATGACATTTGCTACAGAAAAACAATTCACTCTGAGGATTTTTATAAGCATTTAAACCTTTTACCTTGGATATTTCATTTAAATCATACAGCACCTTCTCTTTGTCTCAATTTTTTTGATAATCTCAATTTAGATTTTTATTTTTGTGAATCATGCTCTGTAAAATAAACAGGACAGTAATCTTAACATATCTGTTTTTTTCATACTTAATTAATGTTACAGCTTCTCATAAGCTACGAGTATCGCGTTTGTATATGACAAACTTGTAAACGTTATTAAAATAATTTAAATAAAATATTTAGACGGAAATCATAAAATTTCATTGTAATAACATTGGGAAAAGGAAAATCAATTTTGAGCCAAAATTTCTATCGCGGGATTTCGAGATTAGATTTTAATGATCCCGGTATTAATTACCTCATTGGATTATTAGCGTTACATTTATTTAAAAAAATTAAGTTAATAATTTGATATAATGTAAGATATTCAAACCATAAGTATATATATGTAAGGAATCTTCAAATAAAAATATTAATGCAAAAACCATGAATAATAATTAAATCAATTTGAATAAAATGCAACAAAATATAGATTGTTTCATTTTTTAGTCTTTGTATGTGGGGTATAAATTACTAATTTGAAATTAACTGATTTCTAGTTTTTATGTATCCATACCTTCTGTAATTATGTTTCCTATAAAATCTCGAATTCAGTACATTATAAATTAGTAATCCTCTATGAATGCATAAATTTTTTTTGGGATATTGCTGTCTTTGCTTTTATACCCCACAAATAGTCTTGGTGCTTTGAAACTCGACCACAATATTAATCCAGAATGTTTTGAATTTTATGTACTAATCCCAGAATTCACAAATATTGTAAACTGGGTTGGGTTGTTGACTTTCCGGGATCCTATTTTGGTTTAACATTTTAAAATTTTATTAAACAAAAATATAATTCATACATAAAATTTCAACAAAATTTTTGAACTTGAACTTTGAACTAGATCTATGAATTGTACGAAGGCATTCGTAATATATAAAATTTATTGAAACAACAGTAAAAGAGAGTTGTCACGCGTTTGAAAAAAAATCGTAGACCAATCAAATCAATCAAAAAATCAAATCAATCACAGCTACAATACTACACCGACACTCAGAAACATGCCCAAGGGCTAGTTGTGTGGCGATTTCAAAAAATTCAAGTTAAAAAAATTCTTAATAAATAAAAATTATAGATTAAACTTATTCTAGGACGTTAATTTTGTATTAGGAATAATATATCAATAGAATTCTTCTACTAATAGTAGTGCAGGAATAATATTTTTCACAAGTGAACTTGCCGTAAAATAAATAAAACTGAACAATTTATTATTTGCATCGACAGTAAACCAGGATTCTTGAACAACACTCTCGTGTTCTTTTTGTTTATTGACGTATCCGGGATAAGTACGGTACTCTTGTCCCGCCGGAAGAGGACTTCTTATCTGGGACCAGTTGTAGAAAAGAGGATTGTTATTTTACGACTGTACTTCTTCTAGTTTAGCGCCAAGAGTTTGGTATCTATGCTGGAAAATAAGTATGGTTTTACCGATCTTAGATATTTCAAGTTGGTGTACAAATGGAAAACAGCCAGCGTGTTTATTTTGTATGGTTTTTAAACGCAAGAGTTTCTCATTTCGACGAACATGTTTTCGGAACAAATTACACTCTCTTGGAGAAGTATAATAGTTAAATATAATAATAAAATAACTGAACATCTTTTTACTACGTGTAGTTATGTATATTATTATAGTGACTAGTTGAACAGTTGACATTTAATAAAAACAACGTACTAGAATACCTTTAATGAAATTATAATGGAATAAAATAATTGATTGAAATATTTAATTCAGTAATTTATTCAGTACCTACTAAATATTTCATGTATCGTAAGTTGTGTGAAAAGTAACATTACTGAAGATGATGCCTTAGCATCAAAAACGTTCTAATCGTTATTAACAAATAGTGAATGCAAACAAAGTCATCATTTTTTAAAATGGTCTTTCAGTGGTTACACAACAAAATTTCAAAAGATTCCCATACGTATTTTAAAGATAGTGTTTTGCGATACTGAGCCATCAACCGCTGCATTTTATTGCAAATTCAATAACAATACCATCTTTGGATTCACATTTTAAAAAATCAATTTTTGGCACGTATGTTTCCTACCATGACTGCCGTTGAATTATTCATCGCAACAATGAATAAAAGTTCATTCTTTGATATTCTAAACCGTCGCCATCCATCTTCGCCAGCGCAGCCCCACTGTTTGACGATTTTTCGCGAGAACTTTCGATTTTCACGCCCGGTCGCCCAGAACTATTGTCGCTAATGATTGATTCAAAACTTGGGGTCTGTTGTTTGGAAATGCCTGCGAAAGGCAAAAACTGACCCGCGTTAGTAAATCAATGAAGCCTATAACTGTTCTTTTTGAAGTTATACTTCTTAAGGCGCGTTTACAGAGAAATTTTATATGCAACGAAATGCGTGCGCATCACGCAATGAAATTTTTCATCCCACGAGGTCACGAAACTAAGATGGCGGTTTTCCAGGGAGGGAGTGGGGTAAAGACGGAGAAGGCTCCTAGATTTTCCTAAAGTTACTAAAGCATAAGTTAGCAAACTTTGGATCAGATCCGTCAAACAGTGTAGATTTGTATAGCGAATAGACAGACATTAAGTTTTTTTTCGCGCCTACTCCACGCGTCGGGCTCTAAAATTAAACAATATATAAATCGTTAAAATTTCAAAAAATCCAAAATTATACTATAATTATTCAATTTTTTAAATGAAAATTTGTAAGATTTTTTTTATCGTCACCACGAGTCTGCCTGCAAAGCTTCAACTCGATTGGATCACGAGATTAAAAATCGATCCAAAGTTTTTTCGACAGACAAGCAGACGAGCAGGCGCTATGAGTTAAAAGAAAGGAAGTAAATAGAAAGGCAGGTAGCTATTTCAGTGAATTGTCATAAGACATTTTTTTTGAAATTAAGAAATTATGTAGACTTGCATGAAGTGTGTTTCTATATTATCCCTTTAAATCCATACGACAGTTATTAACCTTAAACTCAATTTCTTTTTCCCGCTCTTTTTGTTTTCTTCTATCTTCCTTATAGATTCTTTTATACGTTATTTAGCCGCGCACCTGTCTTTCCAACCAGTCAGTATTAGTCGCTACCTATAGTCGTTATCTATGGAAGGCATCGGCCATTTCATAATGCGTGAACACCACATTTTCTTTAAAATATCGTACTCAGCCTACCTAACTAACCTTACGCCTCTACACTAGATATAAGCATTCTGCTGCATCGAGCCCATAATTGTGAAACTGGTCTATGTCAAGAAATCGAAAAAAATGATTTTATTAATTATTTCGTGTCACACTATTTTAATGGATATGTTAAAAAATGAATATTGTGAAAAATATAAAGCAATAGCAATAATCCTTAGAATTGCACGGGTTAAGGATTAAGATGAAAATAAATTTTGTGGTGGAAAACAAAGGTTCCATTCTTTTGCAAAGCCTCTAATTCAGTGAAGTAGTTTGTGCAGTTTCCTCGCCGCGTCGCACGAATACTTCCGATTCTCAGCGGTGCGGTGTAGCGGGGAAACTGCCTTAGCATTAAAACGATAAAACGACGCCAAGATAAAAAGACGAGGGATAGGATAAAGGGGGGAGATGAAATTACGCCTGTGTTTTCACCAGGATCCTAAATAAAGAATAGGTATGAAAAATATTGGTCAGATCTGTCAAACGGTGTACATTTTTGTAGAAAATATATCTCGGTAAGGAGGTGGTGTGAAGATGAGAGGAGAGATGGCGCCGATATTTTCCGCCAGGTCCCAAAGAAGTGTGTAGAATTTGGGTCAGATCTGGCAAACGTGAAGAGTTGTATAAAACAATTGTAATGTTATTGTACAGACAACTAGACAGTCAGACAGACATTGAATTCTATAGGTATAGATATTATTTGAATATTTATAAATATTAATTTTTGTTTTTTTTTTGTTACAGGTAAGTTCGAACTCATCAAAATATTGGATATTCGACAGTTACAGTTGTTGGTAAGAGTATTGCGTGCAAATATATAATTCGCATATTTTCGATTATCTAAATAAATATTTTAACTGTGGTTGTGATGTTTGCGCTCGATTGTAACGGTGATTAGTCTTCACTGATTTTTCTTAGTTTAGCAGCCGTCGTCACAGTAACGGCTTAGATCATCACTATCAGAGAAAATAAAACAGAAGAGTAATATTTTTCGGTATTCATGAATTTTATTATTATATATTGAATAATTCCTGACGAAAATTCCTACGCATCAAAATAGCTTCAATACAAAAATGTGACACAATAAAAACGAAAAATTCTGCGAACCGGCTCGAAGAATACACGGGAATGCTTAATTTTCTATGGAAAATTCTTCGAGTTACCCTCGTTCTTCCAGCTGTCTCAGCTGTCCTTCATCGGTAAGAAACACTTATTTATGGCTGTCATATTGAAATACATTTTTAAAGTAATTTATATGATTCTAATTTCTAATTAATAACACGATTTATACCGTCATCAGTGTTCAACTCTCTCACAAGAATTTTTTAAAAATATTTAATGGGAATTATGACGTCATACATAAGATTTTTCGTCATGGGAATTATGTACGGTATTCGTATATAATGAATATTGTACAATTTTATATAATAAAAATAGATTTTGAATTTTTTGTCCCCTACATGTTCGCTGCTATGTATATATGTAGTTCAAGTAAAACACTTTGGTAAACGATTAACTTCATTTTGTATATCAGAACTCACAAAAATATTCATCGCTCAAAAAAATTGGCCACGCGAAGGTTTTTTTAGCGCGACATTTTGGAACTTTTCAAAAGGTTCTGGATACATCGTATACTTATTTTTTAATGACAATATAAATAATATTGAATGCATGTATATTAATTGATTCTGTGCAAGCCGATCCCCTTTGATCGACAGAAATCTAATTTGCACATATTATAATCAAATGTTCGCACTACTTGGGACCCTCCCCTCTATACAAATATTGAGTTTATTTATTTATTTATCAATCAACGTCTTCATGCGGTATTACGGTATACAAATATTAAAAGTACATTTTACAGTAAATAATAATAATATAAATAAAACATAACGTAACAAAATAAATGTAACAATGTAAAACAATATAAAATAAACAGTAGAAAATAAATTAACAATAGAAGTGAAGAACATATATACATATAAACGATGATTAGTACACAAGCGAACAGTGAATGGATACCCACCGCATTACCAGGACCGTTTTATGAGCGAAAGCTCCCATATCGGTCCGACTCATTCGTCGCCAGGTTGACAATTTTTTACTCCAAACGCCATCTCCGTGTCACATCGTGTAAAGGGCGACTAAGACCCAGAGAGTGGCGGAGAGACCTGCAAGTCCATTCACTGTACCTCCTTCACATATTTTATTATTATTATTTATTTTTGTTCATCGTAATTTATCTTGTATGTATAACAATATCAGAGATGGTATTATGTATAGAAACATTATAAAGAATATAATAATAATAAAAGCAACCAAAAAAAGAAATAATTAAAAACAAAAATACAAAAAAACAAAGTATAGAGAAAACATAGATACATATTATAAAGAATATGTATGACCTGTAAAGTTTCCTGGGATTAAACAAATAATGGAATAAAATTAGAAAATTAAAACATAATTAAAATTTAAAATAGGTAAAGAAAATAACAAAGTAAAAATAAATTAATAATACATAAAGTATCAAAAAAGAAAAGGAATAGTTGTAATGAATAATGAATATAACAATTTGTATTAATTAACATAAAAATTAAATAGCATGTCCCCAAACAGCAATTGTATGCTGGTATAAGGGGACGGGAAATACAGTAAAATAAGTGGGTACACATATTAAATATAATCACATTGACTTATCAAACAGCTGTCTCCTCTCCAACACGAGTCCTTTCAGCCGTTTATTGAACAGTTCTGTACTATTTAATTCCTTAATGGAATTGGGGATCCCATTATAGAAATCGATCGCAGTGTATAGGAAACCATATCTCTTTATTAGTCCGCGGTATATTACTTCTTATATATAATATCATACTTCACATACGACACTTCTATATATAACATATAACTCACTTTACTGTAAATGATCAAAGAATAGCATAAAATACAGGTAAAAATAAATCAGTAAGATAACATATAGCAAACATGGAAATAGAAAACTCATTTAAAATATAACAATAGATCATGGTAAAAGAGTAAATATAGAATACGGGTGGGAAAGAGGATAGTGGGAGGGGACGTCTGGGGAAAGGACACACTCCCTAATAGGGAAAGACAAGACAAGGATCATACTTAAAGGCGGAGTTCAAGTCCGAGCACCACGAGTCCACAGTCTACGGAGAAATTACCAGGAAGCAACTCCTAGCGCGAAATCCACGTCCTGGCGAACTCATAGACTAACTCGGGCACTGCCTGACCTTAAGCTTGGTGAGTACCATGTCCCACCATGCATTATCGAAAGCCCCAGATATGTCCAAAAAGACTCCCATTGCATATTTGTCCTTACAGTCTTTGACCCATGAATGTGCAAACATGATAGCTCTCTCTGTAGACATTCCTCGGACAAAGCCAAACTGTCGATTGCAGGCCCATAACATTATCAGTGCAGATGGTGATAACGCAGCTCTCCCCAGCAGGACCGGAGAAGGTGGTCGGGAAGCAAAGAGTAATAATTAGAAACTTTTAACAAATTAGTAAGAGAGTAAAACAAAGATAATTAAACCAATATACCTGATAAATAAGATAAGAATGCCATCTATTCCAAATATTGTTCAAGGACTCTGAAGAAAATACACTCCACTTGGAAATTTCACCCTCCTTCTTCCTATCCAATTTTTCAATCATCGTAAAACGGTGGCAATAGGAATTTTATTTTTCACCAAAATCTTATAGTACGCAAACGTTAAAATACATTGTTACTACTATAATTTTAAGAGAAACACCTTCTCATCATTTTTGCACTCGAATCTACAGAAGTTATTAAATTATTCAACTTGTGTGCAGCAGAAAATAAAATAAAAATAATGAATTATGTATAAAAAGACTATTCTTTGTTTTTTCCACTGGTTTTAACTTAGTTTCGGAAAACTCTGTTTCCTTCTTCTGTCAACTGTGAGTGAAGTGCATCTATACTCACCTGAAGAAAGAAACGGACGTTTTCAGAAACGTAAAAATAAAAACTTTCTTTCTTAAAAATAAAAAAAATACATTTTTTATTTTTTATTATTAAATGGATTTCCATAATTTCCACAATTTCCACAATAAAAGTTAGCACTTTCAATTATTTAAAAATAATTATGTTGCAACACTAATGTAACTGCAACAAGAGTTATTACCCCAAGTTGATAACTCCGATATTGTAAATGAATTATTAATTATTTATGAAGGGAACATTCAACTTGAATAATGGAAACACGGAATCCCTAAATAAGAAAATGGCTCTACAACACAGATATGTCAGTTCGTATCTGAAAATCATAATTGTCTTTCATTGTGTTGTTCTCGAAAAGAAGGATAATAAAATGTTTTTTTGGGTCGAACAACGGTTTTGACTGAAGATCGAATTGCTCAGAGAAGCAGTTGGACAACTTGACGCGGTGTGACTACCACTTGATATGAAAATCTTGTACGCAAACTCTGCCTGATTAATAATAAATTAGTCCTGCCTAATTCAGTTGCTTCCTGTAAGGATATCACGTAAAAATTATCATGAAGATGAATCACATATTTTCAAACTCTAGCTATTTCGAAACCTCTCGAGCATTGAACGTGATGTATTTTTGTAAGGTGTACCTGCTTAGCATTATTTGGACATCTATGTGCTGGTTTTTGTCTATTTATCTGATCTGATCTAAGTCTGATCAGTTGTCTATTTATATTCACCGTGAGGGTTGGCTCTTACTTTGTATTCAAAAAAGCGGCACTGCCTTTTGAATCGTTAAACAAATATTAAATAATATTCTACGTAACTCACTTGCAATGTTCCTTCTAAGCAGTGCGGCATGTGCGCGCGCACACAATTTGACATCATAGCGCTCATAAAAAAAGTATAAAGCGCAGTTTATAACAATACACTTCTCATATGCCTATTTTATATCTATTTAAGAATGCTGATTTATTCTGTGTAATATCACCGAAGTTTTGGTTAGTGAACCACGTCTTGACGTCATGCAGCCATGATAATCTCTTTCTGTCTACACATCTTGAACATTCTATATTCTTCAGCATAATGAGTTATGATTCTTCATATTGAAGGGTTCGTGGTAGTAGGAGACAAAATGAAACACTTAAAATTAATTAAACTTTTATTATTCACAAAGTCTACAACTGGACACAAATTTAACAAGAGCTTTTTATATTCGTTTTCTAGAATATTTAAATAATAATAATAATTTAAAAAAATATAAAATTAGCCTTTATTGCTGTTAAACTTATAGAACATTCTAATCTTATTAACTAGAATTTATTTTTATTTTTATATATTAGGTCCTTACATATGAAATTGGCGTTTTGCCGTACTGGCAAATTTGATCTCAAATATCTTCTCTTTGGTTAGGAATTCCAAATCCAAATTTATACAGCTATTTACTCATGTATTTATGTTTTGAAAATTATAATTCATTTGTTTTTTCCTCAATTGTTTTTTTCTTTGCGTCACTCAGTTTACAAAATGAAAAACTTGAAATATCGCGTTATTTACGAGTACGAGTTCCACCGTGGCACCAGTGCTGCAGAAACGGCTCGAAGGATTAATGATGTGTATGGCGACGGTGCCGCAAAAGAAAACACAGTGCGTTTTTGGTTCCAACGTTTTCGTTCTGGAAATTTCGACCTGCAGAACAAGCCCCGTGGACGGCCGGAGACCAAAGTTGATAATGAAGAATTGAAGGCTATTGTGGAAGCGGATCCATCGCAAACCACATCCGAGTTAGCTGCAGGCTGCGGTGTTAGTGATAAAACTGTTTTAATCCACTTGAAGCAAATTGGTAAGGTGAAAAAGCTTGAAAGGTGGGTACCTCACGAATTGAGTGAAGCAAATCAACAAACGCGCGTTGACTGCTGCGTTGCATTACTCAACCGGCACAATAATGAAGGGATTTTAAATCGAATCATTACCTGTGATGAAAAGTGGATCCTGTACGATAATCGGAAGCGCTCATCGCAATGGCTGAACCCTGCCGAACCAGCCAAACCATGCCCCAAGCGAAAATTGACTCCAAAAAAGTTACTTGTGAGCGTTTGGTGGACTAGTGCTGGTGTCGTTCACTACAGCTTTCTTAAATCTGGCCAGACGATTACGGCAGATGTCTATTGTCAGCAACTGCAAACCATGATGGAAAAGCTAGCTGCTAAACAACCGAGGCTGGTTAATCGCTCTAGGCCACTGCTGCTTCATGATAACGCTAGACCACACACTGCACAACAGACGGCTACCAAATTAGAGGAGCTTCAATTGGAATGTCTAAGACATCCACCGTACTCTCCGGACCTTGCCCCAACAGATTACCATTTTTTTCGAAATTTGGATAACTTCTTGCAAAGGAAAAAATTCAACTCCGATGGGGCAGTCCAAACCGCCTTCAAAGATTTTATTGATTCCCGTCCGAATGGTTTTTTTAATAAAGGGATCGATGAACTACCTATGAGATGGCAAAAGTGCATAGATAGCAATGGTACATACTTTGATTAAATAAATATATTAAAATAAAAAAAAATCGGCTTTATGTTCCTCCCATACTAAACGTCAATTTCATATGTAAGGACCTAATATTATATTATTTAAATTATTCTAAATTATTTATCCGTCTATGAAACTCTACTATGCAGAACACTCCTCGCACGCCGCAAGATGCTTTGGCACCTAAATCACCAGCTGAAGATAATTCAATCAGATTTATGTGTGGTATTAGTTTTTAGAGGCTTAAGACGTGAATGTAGTCGCGCCTTCTACCGACTTCTAATTCATTTCAAAACGTCCAGAGTGTCAGGAAATACTCGAATATGTGCAGCTCCTTTCGTTCCTAGCATTTCTATGACAATATTTTTCAATGCGAATAATGTATCCGCTGTGTATAATCCCGCCATTAGATAGTTGTTTTAATGTTTTAGACTTATTCAGGCACCTTAGTAGCTTTTTGGTATACCCAAGACACTTTTACATGCTTTGATTTAACTTTCTTTGTTTATTTTTTGCGGTGGAATCTTGAAATTAATGTTTCGCTAACTTTTCGACTAGCTAGAGGTGAGAAACTTTCAACATTTACTTAAAGTGGATGACTATACATTACTAAATCATTTTGTACATGCTTTGGTCATTATTTCGATTTAAATTAATAATCACGTAACTCACAAGCAAGGGCCGCAGAAACGAATGAAGAATATGCTGTTCGCAAATTTGTTTTAAACTACAAAACAACGTGTTTAATATGTTGATACAATATGTATGATGTTAAAAAATTTATTACGAATGAATACAAAGAAAGCGTATAAAAGCGCGTCTTTAAATTTTTGTTTTATTTTTTATATGTTTTTATTTTATTTTTTTAATATATTTTTTTTATTATTTTGTTTTATTTATTGATTGCTACACTGCCGTAAGACATGATCACGAGCTCTTTTTTACATATGCAAAATGTAACTTAAATAATTGCATAATATACAAAATTCAACTTAAATAATTGCCCCTGTGGTGGTATTGTAACTTTTTCCTTAATTTCTTCTACAGCGCCTAAATATTGAACGTTAAATATGCGAAATACAAGTCCTAGCAGCAAATCATTAAGAAAGGTTTGGCGCGCCTTTATCGATTTCCATTTTTCGACTGCGTTTAAGGTCATCGTGAAGCCGACTTTCTTTGGCTAATGCTGCCAAGGTGGAGAGGGGAGCGATGAAGACGCCCGTTGCTATGGCAACTGCGGCACGCCCAGAAAATGTGTCTGTTATGACGGTTCAGCCAATATTGGACTAAATGCATCAACCTTGACTCAAAGTAGCGTGGATTACAATCAATACTTTGAATATTATATGAGAGGTATAAATGCAAAGGCAGCAATATTAATTTTTTTTTTAAATGTTTTCAATGCATTTAAAATATGTTCTAGTTAACTTTGTAATATCCACACAATATGAGTTACTAAATTACTACTATAGTTTCGAGAGGAGCAGTCCCTCTCCTCATCATTTATAGATAATAACTAACTTAAATACAAAATGTATCAATCTAATTTGGTTGGTTAGGGGGCGCGCGGTGGGGAGGGGTATTTTTTTCCGCAAACAGTTCTACGATTGGTGAAGTGGACTGAAATATGATATTATTTATGAGTATGTTTTTACAATTTATATTTTTAAGGATTTCAATGGTTTCCAAACCATTCATTATTCGGTTTCCCGTGTATAGTTTTAATTTGTGACTTTCGAAAGAACAGTGTTAATTATATGATTGGCAAATTCGGAGAAATTTTTATTTTTTAGGCAACGGCAATGTTCTTTTATTCGTGTATTTAAGTCTCTCGTGACCTATATATTATCACATTTCAGTCCACTTCACTATTATAACTTATAATACTTGATATTAAATTAATATACATAATATAGGTAAAGCGATGATTTAAATCGTTTAAGCTGAAAATGGTTCCCACGAGCATCCGTATACTTAACGTTAGCGCGTTTAATAGTGCGAATGCCGTTTTAATTTTTTCTCGAATAGGTCGATTAGATAGAGGTCACTTTACAAAGTTTTTTACAAAGTTCCTCTATAGATACAAGTCAAGCTGTGTCAAATTAGGGAAGCGTGGACGAAACTCAACAGCATTTTGTTATCTTATTCATTGCCCTTGTAAGTTCTTGTATGAATATATGTTATCATTTCTAGTCGAGTGGTGGTGCGCCATCTAATAAAGAATAATTTCATTTCCAAAAGTAAAATTGTTCATTACCATAGAGTGTCCGAATTTCTGGTAAAATATATGTACGTCCTAAATATTAATCAAATTTATAAAAAATTTGCGATACTTCAAATTCACAAAATGTACTTCAATAATAGTACATTTGGATGTTTTACTAATAGACAGAGATCAGCTGGAAATATCTTAATACCTAAATGTAATAATAAATACCTAAATGTAATAAATAAAGTAAATGAGAAGAAAAAAGCGTGGTGTGACCTCTTGGCAATGAAGAATGGAGATGTGAATGGATATACGCTAGCAAAGGATTTATATGATATATGTAAGAGAAAAGTAAAGCACGGAGTGAAAGAAAGAAAGGAGCGTTTGAGGAAGGACGAGGGACTTAAAGTGACTCAGAACTTGATGACTCAAGTATCCTGCCTACTATACGCAGATATACTAGATGCAGTATTTGTGGCTAACAGTGAAGCTGATCTGCAGTTCCTGGTTTCCAGGATGTCCGATGTGTGCATGCAGAGTGAACTTCTGATGAATGTCAGCAAATCGAAAGTGATGGTATTCGAGAGAGACGAAAGAGTGACTAAGTGTGATGTAATTGTAAACAATGAATGCTTAGAACAAGTGAACGAGTTTGTGTGTTTGGGAAGTATATTTAGCAGAGACGGCAAGGCTGAGAATGATATCGAAAGGAGAGTGACTGCGGGAAACAAAGTAAATGGAGCTCTAAATGTAATTATAGCGATGTTTATATTACTCTGTATCAATATGTTACGAATTTTATTTTGTTTGCTTGTTTCCCGTTTGCACTGTACATATCTAATCACTGTGTATGTTATGTGCCTATATTCGTACATAATCGCATTGCATTGATATTTTGAATATATGCATGTTGCCAAACTGATTTTGGGTTGCATTTGAAAGAAGTATCGCATTTTTGTATATACCTGGTGTTCTGTTAGTATCTCAGTAAAAAAATAATCTCAATTAATCAATTTCTGTCTGTCAATTTTTTTTAGATTTTTTTTTTTTGATTATTTTTATAATGAAATAAATACATACTTATTCCTTAAGAATCGACAAGTAAAAGTACCGTATTTTTTGACGGGTTTGGCTAGTAAACGCATGCACTGCGCGGATTTGAAAATCTGTCGCTTTTTACCAATTTCATGTAAGTAGGTATTCCAGATTGAAGCCGTGTATACACGATATTGAGATTTATTTTATCATATCTCATTTTATGGATACGTGCTTCAAAGCTAAGTAATTATGAGGATGAATCATTTTCAGAAAAGTATAAATTAACGTTGATTTTTTCAATGAAATTGTCCACAATCCTGTCGTTCATGTTACACATAAATTCGGTAGTCTTTGTTTTATAAATTTGTCTGTGACATTGTCAAATATTTTTAATTTAGATAAAAATATATATGTTTTTTTTTTTACACGAAACTGGCGTAGAAACACCTTTTCAGAAGGTTTCGGCAATTTTTCAGGATTACTATTCTGCGTAGAGTAAGTACCTACCCGAGTGCGACACCCGCAGCGGTCGTGTCGTTCGGCTTCTTTATTTAGCGCCAAAGGCCTATTTTCTCGTGGCGAATATTTTTGTCACTTTTGTTTTTCTTTGTTCGGCCAATTTGGAATAATTCTATTATTTTCAACCTTCGTTCGCTTAATTGCGAATTCCGTCGAATTAGTTTTGTGGAAGAATTGTTTGGCTAGTGACGCACTTTAATACAAGAGGCCATTTATTTCAGTGGATCTATTAAATTCTCAATTGTACATAAATAAATTAGATCGGATTGGATTAACGTTGTCACGGGTAAAACATATAGAGAAAAAAAAATGTACGCGTGTACCTGCTTACGTACTCACGTTAGAAGTTATACTCGTTTGGCATACATAAAATAAACAGCGCAACACTTTTCACAGCACAACCGATAATTATAACGAAATGCGGAACTATTTGAATGTGAACGCGAAATGAACAAGCCGCAAGAACTGACAGCTTAAGAGATATCCGCAGATTACAGAAACGGAGGTCTTTCAGCTTCGCCGATACCCGATTGATTAAAAACCGTTGGGCAGACTTCGCCAAATTGCGGCTATACAGTTAAAAACAGATTTGTATTAAATAACTTCATGATTTGAAAACTTCCATGGTATGATGAGCTTGCATTTTTTTCATTAAAAAATTAGAAATATAACTTCAAAAATAGAATAATTCACGCTTCAATAATAAAACAAAATAACTATATTTTTAAAATTTTTGAACAGCCATAATTTTAAAACACGAAGGCGGATCAGGCTGGTTAACTAATTAAACCGATATATTAATGTGTTAAATTCTTCATAACCCCTACTTCAACAAGCTAACTAATTCATGCATTATGATATAAATTCGAATTAGTTTTCAATTTATCAACAAAAAATTAAGGAATATTAAAAATAATAAACAATTTTTATTAATCAATTAGAAAAGACATGCAGAAAAAATCAAATTAACGAAAAAATATTGAAATGCCACCGGAAATTGAACCACGGACCTCACCTTCTATCCGAGAACGGCGCGTTATCCATTTCGCCATGGGCAAAGCAAAGTGCGTAAAATTCGACGGCGCCGAGCACTTTTTCTCATAACTTTTTTGCATTTTTTAGCACATTTTTGTGTGGAAAGGTACCAAATTAAAATTTATTCATTACGTTCCATATTTTTACTTTCTTTCTTTTAACTCGTGGCGTCTGCTTGTCTGACGAAAAAATTTTGGATTGTTTTTTAACCCTTTTCCCGTGATCCAATCGAGCTGAAACATTGCAAGTAGACTCGTTGCGACGATCAAGAAGATCTACCAAATTTTCGTTAAAAAAAATAAATAATTAAAGTATAATTTTGGATTTTTCAAATTTTTAATGGTTTTTTCATACAACTCATTAAGTTGTATGGAGATTCCGACGCATATGGTAGACCCGAAACCCGAAAATGAGAAAGGGAGTTTTGAAAAAACTTGGTTTTTATGGGTTACTTTTTTTAAATACTTATATTGTTTTAAAACGACACCAACTAAACTATTTTATAAATCAATAAATTGACAAACTATCGATGTTTAAGACCTAATGAAAATTGCTCTACTTTGTAGGCTTTTTATAACTATCCGGACTATTAAATGTTTTTTTCAATAATATTACAGAATAAACCATTATCTGTAATCGACAAAAATAATTTTTAAATCGGTCAGTGATTTTTCTCACAATTTATCTTTTAAAAGATACTGTTTTTAAAAAATAATATATTATTTTTTTCAAAAATTTTTACGTAGTATACAACTTTTTAACTTTCATAAATTAAAAGAATATATATTATTCTTTTAAAACGAATATTAAAAAAAAAAATTTTGTCTAAAATTCCTGCTATCCAGTGCTGTGAATTTTTTAAACTAACTTTTACAATTTAGCTCACATATTTTAGAACAAAGTATTAACAATTTTTGAGTGCACTGTTTTACGCAATTATTCCAATTCGACTTTTCGAAAAATTAGATTATGAGAACACATTTTTTATTTTTTGGAAGTAAATTATTTATAGGTCATAATAAATCAACTCTCCTAATTTCGAATGTACGTCCGTCCGTCCGTAACTTGCTGGAATCACAACACCAACACGGATGATGACTAGCCGCTAACAAGGCGCGGGCGCCCAAGTGTGACTCGTTAATCAGCGCGCGGCTCAGGCAACACTCATGGCTCGCGCCACCAATTACACGGATATTTTTATATTATTATTATATTTAGTGTCAGGTCTAAGTGAATTAAGTCAATTAAAAAATAAACGGGTTTCTATTCATTAATTTTCAGCTTCAAAAATCCTGCAATTATTATGTGATTTTTCACCGGTGTAGGTAAGGCTAGTCTTTCCTTAAAGTAAATTTGTAGATGACTTAGAAATTAAAGTGACTCAATTTAAAAAGTCATAATCAATATAAATAAATGTAAGTAAGGATTCTTTAATTATTTTTAATTATTATTATGATATTTACATATTATACATTATACATATTTACATATTACATAATAATATACATTTTAAAGAAAACTAATTTGTGATATTGCAAGTTGCGTCACCTAGTGTTTTTTTAAAATATTTTTTTTATTTTTTGATACTTATTATATTAAACTGCACAGCAGTTGCCTTCAATATTTGACAATAATTTTTATTTTATAATGAAAATTGTAGCGTAGGTCATTATCGAATATTGCACGATTTTCACAAGTGATACATGATATGTAATTATGAATTAACGTAAGATTAGGTACATAGCTTTAATATATATTCTTTTAGCTTGTACTTTTTTGAAGCCAATGAAGTTTTTTTGTCTTGCATCATCTCAAAGAATTTTTTATCTAATTTATTAAAGATTCTTGGTACAATATAATCTCTTTTTCTTTCACCATACACGTTGTTAGTGATTGGTATTCTCATTGTTCGTTCTAAAATATATCTGGGGGAGGGGGTGGGTTAGAGTGGAAAGGGAAAATGTCGCCTTTATTACCCGACTGGTCCTAAAGAATATGTTTGCAAATTTTGAGTCCCATCGGTCGAACGGTATAGATTTGCATCGAAAATACATCAGGGGGAGGAGAAGGGGTAAAATAATAGGGGGAAATGTCACCTATGTTACCCGCCGGGTCTTAAAGCATAAGTATGCAAAATTTGAATCGAATCGAAACAGTGTAGATTTGTATAGAGAACAGATAGACAGACAGACAGACAGACATTGAGTTTTATAGGAATAGATAATGGGGTATTTTGTATTAAAAATAATAATAATAAATTGTATTAGATATAGTAATGAGGAAATTTTTGATATATAACATTTTTCAAATATTTAACCATAGGTCTATACTATTTTTAACGGTTTTATTGTGTTTTGTGTAGAATTGGTGTGTTTGATATAAATAGAGGGAGTACAATCATCGGCCTCGACTCACCATATATTTATATGTAAAATTTCAATGCCTCGTTTTAGAAGAGTGCCCTGTCTCTAAAAGATGGTTTGAGAATTCTGAGATGCTTAAGATATTCAATTTTTTTCGATTACAGCCATCTTTTTAGTTTATATTCTCTCCTCACCGTTCTCGAAGCTGGCACCAGTCGGCGACTGGACCAGGTCAGAGTGTCTCTCTGCCAAGCGGTCTTGGGCTGTCACCGCCGATAAACACAGTCGCACATCAATGAGACGGTGAAATGGGCAATTGATTTATCCGAAGAGATCAGTCAGAGTAAATGATGCTCGGGAAGAAACCACCGAGTAATTAAATAGTGTGTGATCCAAATATACCATCTTGCTCACAGATGAAATCAGCGTGAAGATTGTAATGAAATGTTATTTTTGTTTCGCGACGCAAATTAGTATTGTAACTAATTGATAAGAACAATGCAAAAAAATTATTGAAAATTGTTATTTGATATTTAAATTATTTTGTTCTTTGATCGTCAAGATACATCATCAAACTAGTTCAAATCCTATCTTGGGACGAACGCGAAAGGCGTATGATGGTTTCTGTGAAAAAAAATGATGTAGCTAGTAGCTACATGCGTACATTTTTTTCTCACATTATTGATAGAATCGGCATCAACTTTGTAAGAATACGTAGCTTGTTATGTATGAGTAGAGTAGTCGCTTGAGGAGAATGGTATATAATCAATCTCAAGTAGAGTAAATATAAAATATTCATTTTAATTATCAGAGTTTCCCCCGCTTTATGTCATACTTTTTATTGTGGACTGCAAGCTAAGAAATTAAAATACACAATGTTATCAAAACAAATTAGATTAATCAAAATTAATATACGGAAAAGATCTGTCATGAGAAAATATGTTTTTTTTAGCATTGTGTTCTTTTTAATTTCTGTATTTCTATACCACAAAATTTATTAATCTTATTTATTTTAAATCTAATCCTTTAATTAGTAGCTTAATCGAGTAGCTTGTTGGTCTTGTGGTTAGGACACTGGCCTCGTGATCCAAAGGTTGCGGGTTCGATCCTCACTCCAGACTAGCAAGTTAGTCCTATTTTCATAGTACAAGCGCTTAGCTTAGTTTGAAAATAGTAAGAATATTGATGTGACACGTATTCCGTGTTCACATCTCTATTTTTTTTTAAAAATAAAAAAAAAAAAAAAAAAAAAAAAAAAAAAAAAAATTGATAAATATGATAATAAAATATGTATTCATTACTTGTAAATTTTTACTGTAATGAAATATATTTAAACTTATTCAACCAAAAAATCCTTATAAAATAAGTGGGAATTCGATGTATGCTAGAAAATTCACAATTTTATTTACACGAAATAAACAGGAAAAGAGAATTCTACTTTTTATTTCTACCAGTATTCAACAACGCAAAAGAATCGGCATTATATAGGTAAACGAGAAGGGCTTAACCTTTCCAACCAATTCCATTTAGCTGGATCTCGAAGCCCTAAGCAATTGTGTTCAATATAATATTATTCCGTTCCAGATAGTTTTAAGATTATTGAAAACCGAGATCCGAAATATCGATGACATAATATTATGTTACAACTTGTAACATGTTATGCCAGCACTACAAGATAAATATGTTCAAAAATTAATCGCTGGTGTAATAATGTAATAACTTGTACTGTATTTTTAGAAATGTAAAGTGTTTTTAGAAATATACTATCACAGGACCGTGGCTGTGGAAAAAATGGAACAACTAAAGACTATTTAAACTTTTATTTAATACGCAAAGTAACTTAAACGGAGCTCTGTTTTTAAATTCAGTCTTAATGTATATTTCACACACTCATTATCTTATTATTTTCGCTGCACTTTTATCACTCCCGAATAACTTGTCTCTCATTTACCGATACAATTAAATCATGTTCGCACTAGAAAATTTCTCGCTTGTCGGTTGGTACTTCTTATACTATCGCAGGATTACTATCGCAGGATTACTATCGCAGGAATCACACACGCGCTAGCAAAACACGCTGCACGATTTCGCTTGTCTGTAAATTTCTATGGCGTCAAACTCTGACACAACTGTTTGCGCAGTAGTCGGTCGATCTCTTTTTTTAGGTAATGTCGCTTTCTCGATATTTTTAGAACTTATTATAATAATCCAGTCGATTCCAGATTCATTTGGAACATCCCAGACTCTTCTAGTATCTTTCGATTTTGGTGTTAAAGGAGTGGCATGCTGAAAAATCACCGATTACGTTTAATTCTTTCTGAATCCACCATCTCATGATAATATGCTTGTCCAGCCAGCATCTTTACTGAAAAGCTCAGGTTTATCTGCTCTTTAATAAATTAATCTTTACTTTGGTCTAGAAAATACATCTGGGTTTTTTTTTATATATAGTATATGAAGAGTATAAAAATAATTTTGAAATTCCCGCCAAAACACGTCAATTTTAGCACGAGTACGTGCGTCACAATTGTATGGTACCCAGATATACAAATACTTCGGCACTATACCAAACGCGCGAGTTGATACGTCACGACAAATCATGTGCGTTTTCATAATGTCGTATTTAAAAAAAAAATTATAATAAAAATTATGAATGAAAACATTACCTCACATTATCCATACTGATTCACAGAATATAATTAATATTTATGAATCTATTTCATATATTTTCATCGGTATTTGTAATATGTGAAATTTCGCTTCTTATGAAAATAAATTTGAGATTAAAGTATAATGGGGTAATTGTGAAAACATTGAAAGAGTTATTAGATTAAGAAATTATATTACAGAAGGAACAAGTATGCGACAGCAAAGTGCCGACTTCTTCTTGTTTATCAAATTGTCTTTTAGCGATATTATTTTTTCAATCGGTGGCTTACTAACCGTCTAAAATACTGATTTCTGGAGTATCCGATATCTTGTAACATCGCATACTTACTACAACTGTCGGATTGTAAGGGCTTTGGACGATTTACGAAAGCCGGTTCAGTTTCTGTCGTATTTCCATGATTTGTTTTCAAGGCTTAATTTTTTATATAAAATATTTGGTAAATTGATAAAATGAAGCATTATTTTGCACGAAATATAAAACACGTTGAATAATACAATTTTTCCTGAATGTTAAGGATGAAATATTATTTTGAAAATTCAGTGGCAGAGTAGGGAAAATGATTAATGATATTCTAAACAAGAATCTGTCGATATCGCTATCTTGGTAACGATATTTAAAGCGTGTAGGAATCATTGCGATTTAGCGTATAAATGACTCAGAAAAATACTTGAAAAGTAGAAAGTGATTTGAAAAAAAGGAAAGTAGGATATGTGATTAGTCCAAGTTTCGTTATATAAATACATATACCTATACATTATTTACAACATCCTTGGCGTTTTGTTTGAAAAAAATATTTTGTACCCAAAAAATGACTTTTTATGAAATAAAGAAGAAATTATTTGAAAACAAATTATTTTAACTTTATATTAATTTAATCTCCATCAATAGATGAGACCTTCCTCCATCGTTGGATCAATTTCATCGTTTATAAAAACTAACCAATAAAAAACAAGTTCTCTTTCTCATTGAAACAGGTTTCGCGCCTACTCCACGCGTCGGGCTCGAAAATTAAACAATATATAAGTCGTTAAAATATCGAATAATCCAAAATTATCTATAATTAATTAATTAAGAAAAAATAGAAAAAATGTTAGATCATTTTTATCGTCGCCACGAGTGTGCCTGCAAATTTTCAACTCGATTGCGACAAGCGACAAGAAAACAAGCAGACAAGCCGACAAGCAGACGCTACGAGTTAAAAGAAAGGGAGTAAATGTTTTTATTTTACTAATGTTATTAAAAAAAAACTATCTAAATGCTGCAAAGATCTTATCAAGTTATAATCAGATAATAGTACATCGGGTCTATTTGAAGATTTGATTGGTCCACAGTTTTGCATCCGAGTATGTTAATTTGGTCTCGTGTGATTTTTGTTCGTAGGCGTGCCATGTTGTCCCTTATTTAAAAACCATTCATCGTGTTTTTAAGCCTTCCCGATTTTTCAAATGGATTTGTGAACACTGGACTACGAGATTTTTGAATTGAATGTGGATTTTTTATTTTTTTTTTTAATTTTTTTTTTTATTTATGGTTTTTGTGTTTAATTTGTAGAACTCCATATTTATTTTTAGCGAAATTTAAAATAAATTAAATTTTAATAAATATTATTATTAAGTTCTACGGGTTAAGTATTTTTATGTGTTACTGCTGTTTCGGCTTGTAAGGCCATTATCAAACAGTGGATATACCACGTACAAACGACTTATTTATACAATTTTAAGTTACCCCTTCCCATTTAGAGTAATTAGATATTTGTGGTGAAGCCCTGCAGTAATGTACGTTTTTTCCCGGGCACTTATCATTAAAGGTGCCTCGGTTAACAGCTGTAACACATAAAAATACTTAACCCGTAGAACTTAATAATAATATTTATTAAAATTTAATTTATTTTAAATTTCGCTAAAAAAAAAAAAAAAATGAATGTGGATTGACCTCAACTTCTGCAGCATTACGATTTTTATTGACGAAATTCATTTCGAAATTTGACTTAAATTTCGTAATCCTTTTTTGCATTAAAAAACTTAAATATGTCTCCGTAAACTGCACAAATGTTTATAATTGCGATGATTACTAAATTTTTTGGTAAATCTCGTATTCTTCTATAAAAATACTCAACCATAAATGAGCTTTTTATATAGTTTCCTTAAAAGAAATCCTTCAGATAAAAAGATATTCTATAAAGATAGCAAGTAAAGCGCAATATACTGAAAAATTAATACAGTTTAAAAATATATGTTTTGGTACACTCAGTATAACTGTGTTGCGCAGTTACACATAATACAAATAGGATCTGTTTATTATAAATTTTATATCGTAAATCTGTAACCAAGTAAATTCGTCTGAATATTTAAATGGTTCGAATAAATTGAGACAAAAAATTAAAAACTTCTTTCTTTCTCCTCTAGAAACAATTTTAATGGAGTTACGATTTTTTTATTCTTTACACAGCCGCCATTTTAAGACAAGGGAAGTTTAGAGGTCTTGTAGCTTTGACAGTAAAAAGTACATTGTACAAAAGTATAATTTTCCGTAAGATGCTTCACGAGACCTTCTGCAATGCAATTCTGAAAATACAAAATATTTCGTAACTCCTACCATAAAACATTATTCAAGAAATGCATGGTGGAAAATAATGAATTGCCAAAGCAATGCTATAAAGAAAATGGTCAAAAATTAAAATGTCGTACAAGTGCGGTTATCGCGACAAAACAGTAAAATATTTTTGTTAATTAATTCATTCGTTATTACAGTTTTTTTTACAAACAGACAGACAACATGTCATTATTGATCCTGATAGGTGGTCCTAGATTGACATTAGAGTAGGTGTGAAGCATAAATATTTTATGAACGTTTTGAAGAAGGCATGATTACACAATATATAATAAATACAATAATACAACAAAAAATATCTTTAATGAAATTAAAAATAGTGGTAAAAAAAAATAATGAGTGTCGCAAATTAACAAATACGATTTAGGAATGTCTTATAGTTGTTGTTGTAATTGTTGTCGACGCCGTGTATCTAAAAGTAGTGGTTCTTGGCGGAATATAATTTTACCTATGATGAGCATACATACATCCGTATTCTGAAAATAACAATGTCTGGATCTTTAAGATCTTTATCCCAACACTTAATAGACGATAATGAAAATTAAAAATGTCCAGAGCAGATTTTGTAATTCTACGGCTCAAATACACTGTATTAGAAGATGATATAAGAAAGATTGTTTCTTACAGTCGTATTAATTTCTTCATCCACAGCGTCCAGATGAAACATCATGGCTAAACTTGTCATGACCACGTTCGGCGTTACCGCGTATTCAAATCTTCCCATCTTGACATTTGATAGATAACAATTTGCGTCTTTCTCCCTCCCTCATAGAAACAAACACCGACGTAAAGCTATGTCTCGTTTATTTTTAATTTTTATTATCGTCTTTTAAGTGTTGGGATAAAGATCTTAAAGATCCAGACATATCTGTCAAAAAATGTCAAGGTGGGAAGATTTGAATACGCGGTAACGCCGAACGCGGTCATTACAAGTTTAGCCATGATATTTCATCTGGACGCTGTGGATGAAGAAATTAATACGATTGTAAGAAACAATCTTTCTTATATCATCTTTTAATACAGTGCATTTGAGCCGTAGAATTAGAAAATCCGCTCAGGACATTTTTAATTTTTATTATCGTCTATTAAGTGTTGGGATAAAGATCTTAAAGATCCAGACATTGTTATTTTCAGAATCGGGCCGATTACACGCTCAAGAGACCGTCAGCCAAATTGATCAATTTTTCACTTTTGAACTGAGCCTGTGTCATAATGAATCCGTCTAGATTGCCGCCTCTGGATGATATCTTGTTATAGTGATTGATCATTCTTGGTGGAGAAGAAAAGTAGCCTAGATTGGCGTTGTGAGAACTGAGTGAGAAATAGAATAAAAGATCTTAGTGACCTGACAGGGGTGCTTATGTATATTTGTGAGGGAGTACCTACCTAGTTTGCTATCGAAAATTTTATAATAGAAAATTATTAATTTTCTATCATTATTGACGGATTATTTCTTATTTTGAATAAGCAAACTGATTAAAATTATTGTAACTAATCAATATTAACGACACTATCTTATGAAGATCGAGATGCTTGCAATACCTTTTAATATTTGAAATTTATTAACTTTAATTCAATCTCCAATCTGTCTTCGCATAATATTTTTCTGTTTGTCCCAGCTAAGTGTAACTCGCTCTTTAAGCATTCACAGACGTATCAATAGAGATCTTTCTATGCGTAAAAATAGCGGCTTCATTTCAAGGGTATCGAGAGTATTTTTTATGTCGGTTTTTCTTACTCGATTCAATAATATTATCCCTTCTTCAATCAATCAATTCAATGTTTTTATTTAGGCTGCCTGGATTCTTCATCTCATTTTCTCCGTAAGTAGTTATGGATTATTACCATATATTAAAGTGGGCCGATAAACAGTTTTAAAAACCGTCAGTTTCGAAACATAACATGAATTTTTTTTCGCCGCATTAAAAAGATGATATATTAAAAAAATAGTCATAATCATTAAAATAAAATAAAAATTGATTATATTATTTGAATAGGTATATCTACTTCATTTATTTGATTAATTCCACCAAAATGTTTCAGAAAAACCTTTCCATCGCCAGGGTGTCGTAGGTATAACTGTCAAAATATCAGAATGAAATGTCTTTTGTTTATTGTTTTTATAAATTATTTGAAAAATTATTTTTAAATATTATTACTGAAGTTATTAATTACTCGCAATTATTGTTTTTTTTTAGAATTGGGCTAGTAGTTCAATTAATTGATTATTAATAAAATTTTGTTTACTATTACGTGCTTTACTAATTTATAATGATTCTAAATTATTCAATTTCAGACCAAAATTATTTATTTGTAAAATAGAAAGTCCTAAATTTTTATCAAAACCGTGATCATGTTCTAATAAATCTTAAATGTAAATCTACAATGTTACTCAATCAATTGAAAAAAAACATTTTATATTATAAAATTTTTCGTCAATATTCTCTTGATGGAGTGGGTGTAGTCATCTCGATAGTGACGATATTGTACACTGTTAAAATTTTCCAGTTTGTATTCCTGATCCGATCTGTAGCATTTTTAGAAGCTAACTAAAGCGACCTATAATTTGCAAACTTCACCGGATCCATCCTCCCCACCGACAAACTTTCAGGAGGGTGGAATGCTTCGAGTCTACCCTTGCCTGTGTCTGGGCGCCTTGACATGACCAAAATGTTAAGTAGTAGAATGTAAGCGAAATGTAAATTTTATTTATTATAAACACTGAGTTGCTTGTTTTGTGAGCTATTTGTAGAATTCCCAACATGAACCAGAACTACTAATTCCATACCTTTATGGATCGTGTTAATGAATAAGATTTTACGAGAATTCAGTATATATATAGTATATATATATAGACAATATTTAAGACTTGAGACTCTTTGGAGATAATTCTCGGCTTTCGCAGTACATCGTGTACGCTCCCCAATGTTTTTGTACAACAAATGTTTAATTAATACCAGTCATTGAACATTGATATTTCTTTGGGAGTTATTAAAACAGAATAATTATTGATTTAATGTATTTTTTTGTCCAACATGTCGGAAAAAATAGTTTTAGATATCTTTTGTTCTATCGGATACGATTATTAAAATTAAGAAATTTATAAGAATGAGATGAATACTGAAAAAAGCTAACTGGGAGAAATGACGTAGGTAAATAGTACCCTGAATGTAAATATAGCCGATTAAAATCTGTCACACACAGTAATAATTATAATGAATTTTTCGTACCAATCCTAATGTATGATATTGAAGAATTAATATATAAGGAGTGAATGTAATGCTGGCTGTAGCGTAATAGATAGAATGAAGAAAAGATCGCTTAGATGGTTTGGTCATGTGGAACGAATGAGCGGGGAGGTGATGGTAAAAAATATATGAGGCAAGTTCTGAAGGCATTAGGAACAGAAAGCATCTGCGAAAGACCTGGCATGAACAATTAAATCGAATATTGAAAGAAGGCCCAGTTAAAAGTTTTTGCAACCAAAGAGCGTGCATGAGAAGGTGTTTAAAATTGGAGGGCAAAAATGTGTCAGGACTATAGGAGTACTCTGGCGTTCAATCCTCTCTGAGTGATGAAACCGTCAGTGAGTTATTTAAGAAATTTAAAACTGGAAATTAATAAAGCAGTATGCACCAAAAAAATATATTTAAGATAAGTATACAGATGCTATATGCCTTCGCCAATACATTAAACACTGTACCGAAGTCCTATCTGTGTTAATTTCATACTTATATGGGAATTCATATCGCATTTTTTATAAATAAGGCACTAAATGACAGGAGTGTTTTGTAGTTTTCAGTTTCTATTAAAATGGCTTCACGTAAAGTACGGGAAAATAAAGTATGTAAAATATTAGTGAAAAGTGTTTAAAATAGTAAATTGTGAGCGAAAAAGTCTATATTCACATTTTACATTGTATCTTAATACGAACATTCTGGCATTTAGTGCTTTATTAATATCCAGTATTTCACTTACAAACTTTTACTAATTTAATGTCGACCAGTTTTGATACTACGGATGTTTTTCAGAACAGATATTCTAACTGATCCTTAAAATTATATAAATAAATCAACAATAGGGCGGCTTGACAGAATGAAGGAATAGATAATGACAATTTCATACAAATTTTGTCAGTCTCATTAAAATAATCAGATAAATTTTTCAGTTGTCCACCTCTGATCGTGTCACAGCATTCCTCCTTTTGATATGAACTTCGTATTAGCACGATTTAAAAAAAATAAAGAACCAAGATATACGTAATCCATTCCATTTCGCGACTATCTATAGATATAAGTAAGTATATAATTCTATTGTTGTGTGTCGGCCCGGCCTATGATCATTATTTATGTTTTTCTCTCAATTATATATATGTGAGGTACGTTTGTTTACCACGAAGATTAATCTATATAATATGTAGATACGTAAAACAATATGATCCTTTTTGGCATTAACATTGAGGATGTAAGACTTGCTTCAGATCTGTTGCCACGTGTAGTGACCCTTTTACGGTCCAATGGCCATAAGAGAGACACATGATCAAGGATCCTGATCCGTGGTCGGAGAACTAAGCAGTCCCATAGACGCAAATCCCTTACTTAAAATATGTAGGTAGCGGCAAAAAAGACAAGATGTTTTATTTTTGGCACATTATCTTAATTTATACTAGAATTTATTTATTTATGTAGTTATTTGATTTTATCCATAAAATGTTACAGCGTTTCTAACAAGAAATTTTGTCACTACTATAATTTCGACAGGAACAGTTAATTAATATTTAAAAATAAAAATTCCAAAGTATGAAATGTGTCAATCATGTTATTATAAAACAAAATGCCGTCGGCAGCGGCGTCATTATTTATTGGCGCATTTCGTACTTTGTAATTTTTATTTTTAAATAATATTTAAAGTGTTTTTATAAAAAAAAACTTTTATTAAGCGAGTAAAGCCTCAAAATACGGGAATAAATAGAATATACTTTTTAAAATAATCTCTTTATATAAATAAAAAGCGTTTTAAAATCAAGAAAAAACGTAAAAATTTCTTGCAAAATTAAATCAAAGAATGTTCTTAGGTTTTTACAGCCACTTGGAATCTTCAAGTCTGTGTTTATTGGGGTATTATGCCGTGTTATTACGAACTTTCGGGTCATAAGGTCGTAACAACACGGCATAATACTCCAGGAAGGCCCGAAATGTCGTAACAAATAATACATGCATCTTTTTGGCGCTCCATGGAGAGGTGGCCGTAGCAAAGTACGTTAAACGGCCGATTCGGGTTTGGTGGCCCGGGGTTGAAGCCTCACTCCGGCAATTTATTTTAGTTTTTTTAGCTATGAATCAGAACGAAATTACGGACGTTAGACGATGTTAAGGGGACAGACGGATACACAGATGGACGGACAGACAGCGAAAAGAAAATTCTAATTTATATAGGTCCAACGTTTGTGAATACTTACGTCCCTCGTCCCTCCTTTCTGTAGTCTTGTACGGGCAATTAGTTACTTTTAGCTAGTTGAATAAATTCTCTAATTTCAATGCATGTAATGAAATATAATGCATTAATCCTTGTGCGACATTTTTAAGTTGGTTCGTAGAAACTATATATGAAAATCAATATAAAATATCTTTTTTTTTTATTTTATTTTTTTATTTTTTTATTTTTTTTATATTTTTTATTTATTTATTAGAGACACTAACAGGATAATGGGTACATGACACTCAGATAATAAACATTGTAGTGAAGACTATGCCCATTATCCCAATTACAAGTGTCTTCGGCATGCTCTAGTAACATGTATTTTTGTAATTAATTATATTTCACATGTACATTTATGTATATGTATATATGTATCTTAAAGAATACCCCAGTAAAATCAAACTTTAAAATTTAAATCATTAAAACTTTATTGATATTGAATATTACTAAACTTCCTTAGTACGTATTCTAGATAATGAAGTACACTTTATACGTATAAATAAACATATTATGCGTACATATACATATTCATTAAAAATAAGCGCCGCCTAGGACACTAAAAACGATTTTTTGACCGTGGTCTGTCGATTGAAGCTTATATTTTATTCATTATTATAAATAATGTTCAGTTTATTACTTTTATATAGTAACTAAGGTTCTATCTAAGTTATTGCCCTTAAAAAATTGCAGTCTAGAGTATACATTCTGATATAAATGAACAATAAAACCCCACATTTTCGTAAAAAAAAACGCCGAAATATGCATTTGCAGAGAATGTGCATCCTTAAACAATAATTTTACACTACAAAGTAACTGCCATGTCAATAAATAATTAATAAATTCAAAAAATTCATTTTGTCTTTTATACTTTTTTTTTCAGAAAGAATTCAGAAAACCATTAAACGTAAAAGTTTGGTTGGAATTTTAAGCATTTTTCACTGGAATGTAATTTGCTGTACTCTTACTGTTTTTACAGAGACCACAAATTAAAAAATTCGTTCCGTATTTTAATCTGCATGCAATGTTAAATGTATGCAACGTGAAATTTACGCTAGTAGGTACATATTAAATTAATTTTTATGAACCGTTCTAAGGCTTATGGCACGAAAGACGTACCTACATACGAGTAAGAAGGCTTGCCGTAGAAAAATATTTTTTTAATAATTACTTACGTATATGACACCAACATTATCAATGTAACATCTGTAAATTGCTACCAATGCAGTTAACTATGAGTGCCATTTGCGCCCTGTATCCACTCATCCTGTCTCTGATGATTCATCTCGCACAAGATGCCTCTGGACGGGTGGGCATCATCCAAACACCTAAAATTGACACTGCGTAATGTATCAGTGTATTTTGAAATATACACATACGTATTTGTGGCCGATAAGAATCTGTTAAAGGAAGCGAGATAAGCGGTATATAGTGGCATTCTAGTGCCAACCCTGATGTAGGCAGTGAAGCCTGGGATTGGCAAAGAAGGTATGAAAGTAGACTGAATCGGTAGAAATGCGGTCACTAAGACGCTTGCGTGGAAAATCTTTGATCGATAGAGTGAGGAATGAACAAATTCGGAGTGAATGGAATGCTGGCTGTAGTATAGAAGATCGAATAAAGAAAGGAGTGCTGAGATGGTTTGGTCATATGAAACGTAGAGCGAGGAAAGGATGGTTAAGAAAATATATGAGGCGAGTGTTGAAGGCATCAGGATTAGAGGGCGTCCGTGATAGACCTGGCACGATCAGATACTGATAATCAGTTAGTTGGTTAGTTAGTTACATACAAAATGACGGGGGGGGGGCGTTATATTTGTCTATTAAATTGTTTTATACAAATGCACATGACATGCTGGCTGTTCTAGTGGTTATGACACTCGCTTTAAAAAGACAGACAACGAAATTATTATATTCGGGATTTGTCAATTGTATAATTGTGTGCAGTCATATTGTGTCGCCCAGTTATTACCGACTGCTCCAGATGGTGTACTTTGATTTGCATTTTTGCCTATCTTTCTTCATTTAATTAATCAGAGAGGTAAAGGGAGAGACACAACTGTATCTACATGTATATACAAGACATAACTTACTCTTTCAAATAATATTTTTTATGGCAGCTGTCTTCCAACATACAATTAATAATGAATTCAAGAATAGTTATTTCTATTGGAATTTGCTGGGATTAATACGAGTAATTTATTTTCCCCTAATAGTTTACTATCGCAAATATTTTATTAAAATTAACTAAAATATTTGCGCTAAAATAAATTCAACAAAAATATTATATATACAATTGCCTCGCTAGACCATGTTACTGCATAGCTAGGGAAGAGTTTCTCATTTCACATTTCAAAGAGATTACATTTGATATGTAGACGTTTGAATTCAAGTCTCTTACAGCTTACAGCCCGTATCTATGGAATGAGATACGATAAGATACATATATCTCAGAGATTTAGTTAAAATGATTTTAATACGAGTACCATGTACACGTATTAAAAACTTGATTTGGAGCTAAACTCAGAGATGAGTCTGAGATCGGTCGTAACTCAAACCATCGTACAAGATGTTTGATTTCACAGCGACACTCAAAATGTGCGCTTGAATGTCTGCGGAAACCATAAATATTAACTTCCGTTTATTCTGAAAAGTAAGACGAGCAGATGGTATTCAATCACAGGTTGAGGATAATTTGGAACGGCAATGTTAACTCTGTGGGCCTTTACCAGCCTTTAGACAGTATTTTAATGTATTACTTTTGGAACCGGCACCTGTCCGGATAATAAACAGTGGAGGTTCTGGCTGTGTTGCTGAAATTAAATTTTGACCTCCTGACATGAAGTCCTGATATTTCGAGTGCTGTTATCCACGCTGACAGGGTATTTTACAATGCTGCAGGCAATATGCACGATGTCATCGGTAAACAAAAGGCTCCAGAATAGCTTTGCATGGATATCTTTGGTGATATAGTTCATTTCTAAATTGAACAGTAACGGGCTAAGCACCGAATCCTCAACGTCAAATTATGTATGAATGTTGTTGTGCATATCCTGAATAAGGTTACATAGTTTTCAAGTACTTTCTGGGCTGTCAGGACTTGCCACACTTTTGGCATTCAGTCTAAGCTTTTTCTAGGTCGATAAAATTAGAGTGTAGGTATTCCGTGTTCAGAATAAATTTTTCCATTACAATTGTTCGTTGGCACAGAAGCCGATTTTACAGAATATTGTTTTTTCTTATATGGCAACACTGATTTGTCTCTATCGAAATTTATCATCCTACCTTCTATAGTACCAGATTACCTTTCGTTTCGACAAGTCTCGTTGTTAAAGTGACAGGACAGACTTTCTCGCCTCCTGCCCTTAATTTAATTAAAATAAATAAATTCTCGTCTTGTATTTAATTGTGCATATTATAAACATTCTCTCGTATCGTTACCACTGGATAGCGGGATTATCGCGTGTTGGTGGCCAACCGAGTGAATCGAGTATTTCGTGGGGTGACATCTGGAAGGAGTGCCGAGAGACCAAGGTGAGTCGAAACGTCCCTCACTTTCTCGACCGATACAGTCCGCTTCTCGTCTCGTCATTCCTCTTAACTTTCCTATTCCTAAGCTCGTTTCCCTCCAAATATTCCCGCCATCCTCAACGTACGCGGCGAATCGCGTCGCGTACAACTATTCTCACTGCCTGTATTAAGTTTGTGGTTGATTTTGATGGAGTGAAACCGAGAGAAGGTCAAGACTGCTTATAGGAGAAAAATTCATCTCTCAGAGGTTGTATAAAATCGAATATTTAAAAACTCCTTCGTAGACCCGGGCCGTAGATTAAGTGCAAATTTTATAGCGTTTGATTCGTACTTTCTGTGAATTTTAAATCGAATAAACGGACAGACTCATTGCTGTTTGAATTTTATTTGCAGCTCGTTTAAATTGCTCTATCAATATTATAACGAGAACCGACAAAGTTCACCAAGAGCATGGTAATCGTTTTTTGGACATGAGCGGAACGGACGCATCGAGAATTTGCTCCCGACAAATATTGACAAACCGTTAATGCAGCCTTCTACCGGGAGGTAATGAAAGGCAACGAGCGCGAGCGAGGTGCGTCCGGCCTGAATCGTTTGTGAATAAAAGCTGGATATTGCACACACAGCAATGTTGCAATGAAGGATTTTTTACTAAAAATCGACTCTCGTGGTCTGGTCTTCTCTGCCTTTGATCACTGTAATCATGAAATATATAAATTACTAGCTGTTCGTACCCGGCGTTGCATGAAATAAGGATTGAGTTTAAAGTATGTCTGTGGAAGAAAACAAAGGATTCACTGTTTTGCAAAGCCTCTTATAAAAACAATGTTTCCATTTTGTAAATGCTGGGATGGATGGGATTTCCAGGAGGTAAATGTGGCTTATGTTACCCGCTGGGTCCTTATGAATAAGTTTGCAATTTTGGTCAGATCGGACAAACGGTGTAGATTTGTACAGAAAATATATTAGAGGAGGAAGAGAGGTAAAGGAAGAGGGGAGAAATGTCGCCTATTTTACCCGCTGGGTCCTAAAGAAGAAATATGCAACATTTGGGTTAGACCTGTCAAACGGTACAGATTTGCATGAAATATTCATCGGGAGGAGGAGGTGGAGTAAATGTTGCCTACGAGACCCTGCCATAAAAAAATAATTTGTAAGACAGAAAGACAAAACGTGGAAAATTTCACAGTGGAAGAGTAAGTTATGTCTCTTATATACAGGTTAATACAGTTGTGTCTCTCCCTTTCCCTCTCTGAATAATTAAATGAAGAAAGATAAGCAAACATGCAGATCAATATACACTAACTGGAGCAGTCAGTCGATAACAACTGGGCGACACAATATGACTGCATACAATGGACAGATTTCAATTATTATAGTAATTTCGTTATTTCTCCGTCCGTCCGTCTGTCTGTCTGTCCCCGTAACTTCGTGTATCGTCCGTAACTTCTTTAAAGTAATTTTTATTCTTTTTTTTGTAAAAATATTAGTTTTTTTTTAAATTTTTACGTAAATTTTTTAACATTTTTTTTCTTTTCTTTTTTATAAAAATAAATAAATACTTATTCCTTAGGAACCGACATGTAAAAGTACAGTCATTTTTGACGGGTTACAGCTAGTTTAAAAAATAAATACTAAACAAACATACTAAGATCAAACGTAACAATGGCAGTTGTTTTATTTATTATATTTATAAACTCATCATCCTAGTCACTCTTGGCTCTACAACCCCTGGTGAGTCTTGGCCTCCTCAAGAGTCTTCCTCCCCTTATCGCGGTTTCGTTCCAGCTCTCTCTAGTTCAAAAGCTCCAAGGCGGATATGTCTTTAAGGACGTTGTCGCTCCATCTTAATTTTTGCCTGCCTAAGCTCCTTCGCCCTATCGGTTTTGAGTTCAGCAGGGACAAGTCTTTCGAGTTTTATAAATTTGGTGATGTTTAGCTCCTTAAGTATAGAACTTATTGTTGTTACGTCTGCGCCAAAGTTCATTTTCTAGAAACGGTCCAAAGGTACGCCTCAATTTTTTTTTTTCAAAAATTTACAGTGCTCGTTCATTCCTCTTAGTTAGTACCCATGTCTCAGCTGCGTATGTGAGCACTGGTCTGATAAGCATTTTGATTTTTATAAATTATTAAGCTTTAATCATTTTTATAAAATTTCTAAATGCATGAAAATTAAAATGTTATTTTCATGGGCCTATTTTTGATGTAATTATTCTTTATGTGGGTTATACAAGTAACACACTACTACATAATAATTAATTATACATTGCATTCAAATTTAAGTAAGCATCACATATTTTTTATGTTTCATCTTTAGAGTTGTTATATTTGCTTCATACCTAATGTCCCCATTAGTTTACTATACAACTTCATTCCACTGTGCATGATTGGATTGTGTGATTCTAAAAGATAATCGTATTGTGCAGTGTTCGTGTTGTTTTTTTTTTTAATTTATTTTCTTAAGAATTCAAAAGAGTTTTCTATTTATAACTTTATAAATAAATAGAAGTACCTACATTCAATTTAATCATTTGTATGAATGAATGTCATTATTTGTAAACTTTCTGGCATCACATTGGTTCTTCTGTATTGATTTCTTTTTTGTATTAATTTTAGTGCTTTATTTTAGAGTACCTATTGATGATATTTGGATTCTTCTTCATTAGCCAGAAATAATATATATATATATATATTATATATATATATCTATATATATATCTATATATATATATATATATATATATATACGGTATGCTATGGGTTAAGGAAATCTCTTTAAAATACGGAGTGAGATTAATTTAAAATGCTATCGTTAAGTAGCCAACCATCGACAAGACAGTGACGAATCTCTCGGTTCGGACCGAGAACATTTGGAAGTGTATTGGCAAACGTTCGAAAAATTCTACATATGTGTGTTTGGCAGGTTTTTTGGCAAGCCACCAAGGTCCATTTTGCGTGATGTCACTTCAGAATCGTGTCAGCGATATAGGTTAAAATAAACTTTAGTATTTTTGTCACACCTTCAATTTCCCACATTATTTATAGAGCGGTTGATGTAGTCTTGGGGACGTGTTTATGTAATCTAAAGGTACCAAAGCATGAAAATTATCTGATCTGACACTAAGCAGCTTAGAACGGTTTGTTCAATGATAATTATGAGAATCGGAATGATTTTATGTGGTAGAATCGGTAGTACATCCATAATAAACTATTAAATAGTTAATAAATAGTAGTTTATTCGTAAATGCATCGGTATATAGTACATTTGGACATATTCCCGAAAGCACACATACTCGTATATGTGTGTTAAATTTTCAATTCTCTTCTATTGTGACGGGAGTGAAAATTAATTATATTTATTTTTTAAAGATTAGTAGTAGTATTTAAATTAAACGTTTTTTATCGAAATAGTGAACGGAAAACGATTCTCTATGCTCCATAAACTGCATTTAAATTTCTCTAAAAATCTCTAAAAAAAAGTTCTCCTTCTCTCCGCGAATCTGCTAGCGTCACTTTTCGAAGGCATCACACGTTCATTATTCATACAGCAAATGAGAATTCCGTTATTAAAATTACTGAACGTTATTGAAAAATTGTAGATTTTTGGTTTTGTTCATTGGTGATATTAACTTTTTTGACACTTTTCTGTGAGATGTGCAGTATATAAATTTATTTAAAAAATCAGAGATGCGCATGTGGAACGTGGATCACATCAATACTCTTACTGTTTTCAAAAACCTTGAAAATTATATTTAGATACCTACTTGATGGCTCCCAAAACGAGGATCGAATCACCAATAATTAGGCAAGTGTCTAACCACTAGATCGATAAGATTAATGGAATAGATTGTGGAGTAGATTCATATTTATTTCCCACATTATAATAAATCTGTATAGCTAACTAACTTTCTTGTTGTGTTTGGAATAAAACCGCGAATTTGACTTCAATCAAACTTAGATACAAAACTCTACAAATAAATTTGTATATTAACACTTTTTTTCGTTCTAACTTCAAAATTATACGACTGTTAAGTGTATTTCTGCTGTAGATAAAAAGATATTAAATTTCAATTCATTCTTATACGAAAGTGGTTTCTATTATTATTTTCATTAATATTAACAGGTAAATTCATTTAAACTTAACATAGGTACATTACACTTTACGTTTGTTTTTAGAATTTTTTAGATATAATAAATACGTATAACTGTGATTGCTATTTCATCAAACGCGTGTATTAAAATGTTGCTCGACATTCGTGATCATACAATAATCTAATTGGAGATTTTTGTACAAATTGCTTCTAGAATTTACGAGTTGAGACGCTGAACTTTCCTAATCATCTTCATCGGGTTATGTAAACAAAGTGACATGTTTGTTTTTCTAGCGTTAGTAAAGTCTTATTAAGGAAGGAACTAGTTTTCTTCGCCCAGGCTAGTAAACTTCAACAAAAAAAGGTCTGGAAGCATTGCGGTGAAATTGGATCTTTATAGGACATCGTTAAATTTAATGAGTCTTTAGAATGGCTGCAACGGTCAATTAAAATTCTATTTGAAGTATTTGAAGCAAGAACTTTGTAGTTCAGTTAGTTGTAGACATTTTAATAAATAATTATTACAAAATAACACGTGTTTTATTTATTTGTTGACATTATATATATATATATATATTATGACGTATAGTTCAGATCCTCATGATCTGAACCCCTCGTCATCACCAGCTAGTTCAATTGGAGAAGAATGGGACTAACCTTACTCCTCTATTTCAATCTCAGGGTTCTTTCGGTGATGTGCACACTGAACTCTCTCTCTCGAGCCGCTTCAGGTGCCTCTCATATTAACAAGTTCAAGTTGCAACAGATTAACAAAGATGGGTTTACATAACAAGACATTTTGTGCAATCAACATAAGCATTTATTCAATAAACTACTAACAATGATCTGTGCCATGAAAGAGCGACAACAGGCAAATTCAAAGATATTGCTAAATTTGGTTCATTGAAATCTTATATTCTAATTTAAAATAAATTGCCCTCTCCGCGACATCGTCGCTGTCGGCCGCGATACAAGGGAGGAGGCAGCTTAAACTATATTTTTAAGACTCTACAGGCGGTGGCGCCAGCGCAGATGTTGGGGAACGGGAAATCATCAGGTCAGAATTTACATTCAAATTGGATGAGACACAATTAACACGTACAACTACGCATCCACATGATGCTTAACATTTTCTTATGAATAGATCACAGATGCTGCATATTCCTTCCAAACCTCCGTGCTTCACAAAACTTTACGTCGCCGTGACGCTGAACGGTATGATGGGTACTTGAAATATAGTATGAGATTAGATAATACCAGGTCTTTCTGCGTAAGAACGGAACTGTTCCGACAATGCTTATCTCCTGCATCACGCCAAGATGTACTACATCAGGTCAGGGTGAGACCGGCATCCACTGGGTCCATGGATGCTGACTCCTGCGCTGCCAGGTGGTCCCCTGCCCTTGTGCTGGACCTCGAGCTCTCAGCGGGCCGCATGCTTGACATCCGAAGACGGCTTCACCTTGTGATCCCGTCGTAGGAACCCTGTTAAAAATTCACTTATTAGCATAAATCTATAATTAAACATGTTATTACGATGTCACTTCAACTGGCGTCTCTCAGTTCACTTCTTACCTCTCAACAGGGTGCGTAGTTTTCACATCTCGAGCGGCAGAGTGTCAAAGCCCGAATGACGCCATGTTGTTTCGAATTGACCGATAATGCCGCTAAAAGTTCGCAAATGTACGCGGTTCTGAAAAGCGCGCACAGTACCTATGTGGACTCGAATGATTTTATCAGTGATATTATGCGCGGTGATTTAAATATTTCTTTTTGTTTTATTGTTCCGCGAAGGAGTGTGACGAACATGATTTATTACGTCACAATATATATAGATATAGATATAATATATATATTATATATATATATATAGATATATCTATATATATTATATATATATATATATATATATATACATTGGGGATGGGATCTATAGTTTACAAATTACAGATATATGTTCCGAATTTTTTTTAAATGTAATAAAATTGAAAAAAAAAAATAATTGAAAGACTTTAGATCTATTGCCATAATATTTAGATGATAAAATTTGGTTTATAGTGAAATTAAATTTTTCAGATAAATATCTATTTTGATTGAACTTTCCGTCGTTGTTTACATATCTTCAATTATGCATGTTCGTAATGTAACGTAAATAATATTATATTCATACACAATTAATAATGAACACGCTTGCAGTTGCATAACTATAATAATACATTAACTATAATAATAATAACTATAATAATACCTTCGTTGTTGAAGTATGGAGGGTACAGCGGAATAATGACATTACATTACAGGCGCGTTCCGTTTTACCGGCCGGGTTCTTAAACGAACACCTCATTATTTTATTAAATTTTAATGAAATATATAAAGTTTTATGATAATTTATGCATGCTGTGTTATCGATCGATATAGTGAATACTGAATAGCTGACAATCGGCCGTATTCTGAAAATAACAATATTTCTATTTCGAAATCTTATTGTACCACAGTTATTGTATAACATTGTAATGCCTTCAATATTGACGTTTTAAGGTTGACACGTCTACAATTTGTGAATAACATAACATTTGTGTATGTTAAAAGCATTCCGATTGATTAAAATCATTAATTTCAAACCTGTCAAACTTAAAACGTCAAAATTGACGGAATTGCAATGTTGTATGATAACTGTCAAGATACAAAAACAGCATTCTCAGAATACGACCGTAAATGTAGGTAAAGCGGACTGAAAATTGAGGGATGAGGTTAGGGTGCTTCTGAAGCGTTAAGGATTAAAATTTTCTGTTACATACAAATACAAAATTAAAATAATAAAATGATAAATTATAAAAATCGTTGTCAAAAAAATTTCTAAATCAACTGATATATAGGAAGTAACTTTTTTCTAAATTTAAATTACAGAAATTTCTCTGATATACATTTTTAAATATACCTACAATAAAAAAATAAAAATTACAGAAAAAAAATATTTGTTTAAACTAGGATGGATATGATTTATGAATCCAAAGTATCCGAAGAATCCAAAATAATGAATTAATATAATATATGAGTGTTTATTTATTATTTTAAAAAGTTGAGCTAAATTAGAAAAAATATCTTGAGTTATAAACGATTGATCTAAAACGCATGTTTTCTAAGATCGTAATTTTCATTCATAGATCTAATACATGTTAGTTGATTCAAATTTCAATATAACATTAATAAAATTAGACTTAGAGATAAGGTCGATATATTTACAGAAATATAAGAGGCCGCTATAGAGTAATTGGATAACGCGCCTGCCCCGGATAGGAGAAGATTAGTGGTTCAAATGCCGGTAGCAGCCAAATATTTTTTTGTGGATTTGGTTTTTCTGTAAGACCGTCTAATTGATTACTAAATTTGGTTTCAATAAAACAGTTTATCAACAGATATAGGGTTACAAATACAAGCGCTTATAAATAAACCTATAAAGACATATTAATGTACAATGTGAAGATAAAACAAAAAAGACACTAAAACACTAAAACAGTTGTTACGTAACAAGAATAATTAGTGCATCGCAAAAATCTTATGATTTTCAATGTAAATGATATTTGTTGCGCATATATAGAAAAACTATAGAAGTATTGCGCATATATAGAAAAACTAAATAAAAATTTAAACTTTAAGCCTAGAAATCAGAACAGATTTTTATTGATTATTTTCCAGATGGCGAATTCTTGAAAATTAAATTCTTAAATATTTTATTTAATGTATTTTTGTCTGAAAATCATAAAAAAATTATATCTTTATCCGCGAATTCTTTCTTTCATAGAGAGACCCACAAATTATTGTATAACATATTTAAAGCTTAAATTTAAATTAAATTAAAAATGTGTGAACAAAACTGAAATTAAAAAATTCCAACAGTTTTTCAACCCAAAACCACAAGGAAAATGTTTTGATGTAGGTACCTACACGGTATGTTATTTTAAACATTTATTAATGTATGATTTTCTGTTACTTACATATTCGATTAGGTGCTCGTCAATAAGATTTTAAAATAATGTTTTCAATGCACCCACTTCTTTTGCATATTTACAATGATATATATTTTTTAATGTTTTTGCATGCGCATTCGATTAATTTTCGTAAATATGGATGAAACGTTATTAACTCTGAATATGTATTGGAATCATTTGATTAAAGATAAAAATAATTATCGGTCGAATGACTCAGGTAACATAAAAATTAAGTAATTTTAGTAAGGTAGCATTTTGTGTACGTACCCGCTATTACGAATAAATATGCAAATTACTCTACTATTCGCAGTCATTAAATCCGGTTTTAAGTTCACATTTTCACGATTCTTTGAACGTGTTTGAAATGAAGTTCATGCAATGGTTGTTATAAATTAAAGTAAACTGGTTTTAATTAATTACTTTTGATTTTAAATACTTTTTGGTTTTAAGTTAAAAATATCTATCAAACTAATGTACATAACTGTTTAAGGAGAAATACCTACCTACAAAGCGCGAAAAAGGGCAATATTTGTGAATTTTTTAAAGAAAACCTATATAGATGATAATATTGATATTATTTTTACATAAAAGAAGATACTTTCAAGAATATGTTTTAAAAATATTTAACGTAGAAGTTTATTAAAATATAGATTTTTGACTAAATGGCGGGCGTTTGAATTTAAAATAGTGTTTTTTAGGGAAAAATTCGGGTTTATTATGCAAACAAAAAAAAGTAAGTTACTTTAAACAATCCTACGACAAAGACTACATAATTATGTATGGAACAACTACTAGAAATTTCAAGTTGATCGGTTCAGTAGTTGCCGAGATATGTTGATCACCGATTTTCAAAACATGATTTCGAGTAAAACGCGTTTGAAAATTGAGCAATGAATAAATCGTCAAATCTTTCAACTTACATAAAATCATCGATTCCAGGTCCATACTATAAGTCCTCCACCTTGCTTAGAATTCCCATGTCATCGAGCAATCTTCACAAACATAATAGAAACAGATCTTACGTTCATTTATGAAAGAGCCCGGCTGGCAGCTACCTGCATGTAGCACGGCGCCGTGTGACGCGGCGCGTAATCAACAAAAGGATGCCACTAGTATCAGCTATAACTTTGTTATTTATTTTAATTTTTGCTGGAAATTTTCATTAGACATTCTAAAAACATCAAGCTTTAAGAAAATGCACAAATTTAAAAATCGATTTTTTCGAACCTGGGTAGGTATTACCCCTTAATTATTAGGCCTTTTTGAACGTAATATTAGACAAGTTGAGACAACAAAGGAAGGGTTGTATAATGTTAAAGCCTGTAAGAGAAATAATTCAAATTAATCGTTTCTGAAGTGCTTCCTTGTCTTTGACACTTGTACTTCACTTAAGAGCAATATCTTTTTGATAAAGAATAAATGATAAGCCTGTTTTTAGTGAGATAATTGCAAAGTAAATACTTGGTGATCGTGTTTCCGTTAATCAAAACGATAGTGTAATAGTACAATTTAAAATTTATTTTTTTATTATTACACAACATTTATTTTTTTGAAAAGGTTACTAAAAATAAAAATATTTATAGATAAGATTCTCTTTGGAAATAATACGTGACACGCAATGTCAGGAAGTATCAACAAGCGGCCTATAAATAACCTATAAAAGCTCTTAGGGCGGTAAGAAATAATGTTGATAATTTAATTAATAATATAATATTAAAAAACCTCCTCACCCCTCCTCTCTCATTGTTTCAACTAAATCAAACTCCACCTTTGGCTACCCTCTCCCTCACACATAACTCACCTACCTCTTTCAGTATCTAAGATATTTTAGTTTATATTCTCACCTAACTAGTCGTGTATAAATTAAACTCAAAAGAGGTCGTAAACACGTATTTTATTTATATATAAATTGATACATGTCTGACAAAACGAAAATAATTTATTAAAATATTCAAGTCAGTAATTTTTCATGTCTTAAATTAATATTTTGCTTATGTTTACACAGGTTCCTCATAGCTAGTAGCAAAAACTTAGTAGGTGGATTCCTGCCTTGATAATGAGTCAAAAATATTCAAGCTACCATGACCAATAGTTATGGAGATATGCAATATCAAAGTTTTCCTTTTTTTTCAAAACGTATATTTTGCATTGTGTTAATAAATAAATAATTATTTATATTAATAACAAAAGAACACTGTACAAACCACTACGTATTGAATTATCAAAATGTTTCCGGGCTAGTGGTCCATTCATCAGGATAGAAGGCATTCCAAAACTCAAATTCGAAGTATAGACATTACTTAAATATAAATAATATTTTTTATGTAGGTTCTGAGAACACACACAGTCACTATATCACGTTTTTAGGTCTTATTAATTATTTAGAAATAATTTTACGTAAAGCCCAAATCCTGGGTTACCACGGCATAACATCTTGTAAAACCGCGACTCATACTCACTCCGTTGCGAACAGACTCGCGTTTTCGATAACGCCGCGTCGGGTAGCAACGCGATTTAATTATATCTTTTTCACGCTCGTTCGTACGGAACATGGCCGGGTAAATATGCAAAACAAAGTGTTTAACGCATTGTGAAGCTTCTCTTTATTATAAACTTTAGCAGATAGATATTTCAATATAAGCTATTCATTAGTGTCAATTTAAATAAGTTAATATCATCACAACTAGATGTTGTCCAAAATTATGGACAATTCAGTAATTGAGTTCTCAGAACATACATATAAAAATATCGTTAAAATTATATACTGATAAATAAAAGGAGCTAAAAAATTGAAAAAAAAAAGGATTTTCAGGCGTATTCTATAAAAATATATCTAAAAAATAACTTATTTTCTATGAGTCATCTATAATATATCATGTAAAAGGAAAAAAGATTTAATACGGGTAACCAGATGTAATGAAAATAAACTGGAAATAAAAATAAGATTGTGTCTATATTACGCATTGCGGTGTGACCTCATTTTTACTAAAATTCTGAGCAGTTACAATATAAAAGTGCTTTTAGGAGCGATATCAATCTTATTGTGAACTGATAAGTTTACACAAAAATCTTCTGAAGACGAGCCCTCACATTATGAATTATAATTAAAATTCATAATACCTTGGTGGATATGTGCGTCATCACATACCATGTATATACCATGATGAGTAGATCGAAGATCTTCAACGTGGTCGTGTGAAATGAAAGATTCTCACCTTATCAAAAGAATCTTCTGGTGTGCAAATATATTGCGTATGATAAAGCAAGTATAGCTGGCAGAGACAATATGGCAGATACTCACAGTAAGACATTGACTCACTCACTCACTCACTTACCATCACGCCGTTTCCCCGAGGGGGTAGGCAGAGAGGATAGAGCGCCATACTCTTCTGTCCTGACATACAACTTTCGCTTCGTCTACATTCATACATCTTCGCATGCAAGCTCGACGGTTGTTCAGACTTCTAACAGGACCATCTTCCAGTATCTGGTTAATCTGGTCATGCCACGTCTTCCGTGGTCGCCCTCTTTTTCTGGCGCCGTCAACACTTGCATCATATATCTTTCTTACCATTCTTTCCTCATTCATTCGCTCAACATGCCCAAACCACCTGAGCGACCCTATTTTTATTCTCTGTATTATGCTACGATCAGCTTTATATTCATTCCTAATATCTTCATTCTTTACTCTATCATACATGGATTTACCACACATACGTCTAAGGAACCTCATCTCCACTGCATTCAATCTACTTTCGTTCCTCTTCTGCCAGCTCCAGGCTTCACTTCCATACATTAGTGTCGGTACCAGAACTCCATTATGTACGGCTAGTTTTGCCTCGGTAGACATATTTCCATTAGAAATTATCGCATTCAAAGCACCGTTCACCCTATTCCCGGCAGTCACTCTCCTCTCTATATCTTTCTCAACATTCCCTCTTCTATCGAACATACTTCCCAAGTACACAAACTCATCTATTTGTTCCAAACATTCATTGCCTACTAGTATTTCACACGTTGTCTTACTTTCCTCCTTCTCGAATACCATTACTTTTGACTTCTTTACATTCATAATAAGGTCACTTTCCTTGCATACATCATACATCCTGCTAACTAGACTTTGTAGGTCTTGTTCGCTATTTGCCATTAATACCGCATCATCCGCGTACAGTAAACAGCATACAATCAAATCACTCATTTTCGCTCCTATATTCTGCCACTTACTAGTTCACGAACAATGATGGAATATTTGAATCATGGCGCGGGGATAGCGCGGAGCCACGCCGCCTGCTTCTGGCATCTGATTGGTTGACTCGCTATCTGTTACTGCTAGAATACGCTGAAGGCCCCAATCACCATACATATAACAACTATAATAAATACAAATTAAAATTATTGGTATCAAAGTAAGATTTTATTCATCATCCATCCATTGTAGTTCATGAATTGGCAATGACAATGGTCTTTTCACTTGTCCGAAAATTAAAAATTTTAGAGAATATATCGTTATACCTTATACATGTTTGTGTACAGTAGTACGAAAATTAATTGGGACAGGATTTTTTCCAAAATGTGAGTGATCGGGTAGATTGATGGGTAGATTCATTGACGTATTATTATATAGAAACGTTATTCCCATACTAGCCGACATTCACATGTAGCAAATATTGCATTGAAAGAGACGACAAACCACGGCACACTTATTTCATAGACGCTCTGCATGTAGACAGAAAAATCTGGTAATTTGACATACTCAGTCTTGCAATAGTGTACAATACTCTGTTCCTTTTTCCGCGTAGCGTCGTGCCCGATCACAAAGAAGGTCCGTTCGACAACGAATGCAAGGAAGAGAATTACCTTACTTTTGAGTTGCCAAGATGTCTCGTTTGTAACGTATCTGTAGTTTATTATATCATCGGGCAGATTGACGTTTTTCCAAGATCCAAGCAACTAAACAAAATGTGGATAGAATGGTGAAATTAAAAAAAAATATATATTTAAACCGGTGAAAATTAATGTGTATGCCGTTGAGTGTAAATGCCCATATGTATGTAACAATATTTTTAGAAATTTAAATAAAATTAGCAGATTGAGGTATAAAATGCAATTTATTGCGTGTTGCGCATACATATTACATAACTAGTGAAGAAAAATATTGTAGGCAAAATATTTTAAACATGACGGAGCAAAAAACGAGAGAAATAGTGCAGAGATAATAATATTGAACACAAAGAAATGTAACGAATAAGGAGAGAGGGAATTATTTTTAGTACATATCGTGGAAAAGAACACTGTTCAAGAAAGGTGCAACGTGTAATAAAATCTGGTGGTTTCATGCATCCGGTGTAATATTATATTTGAAATGTGCTTAACATAATAATGTATTTCGGAACTTCTATTTCTATTAAATCAACCGACATGACGCCCGCGATCGTAAATAAACGGGGTGAAGACTGCTAATAGCATGTCTTCTTGTTTTATTTATTTATATTATCAATGTTATTCCATTCGCCTCAATCATGCCTATACATAATAAAGACTTTCTTTTCTGTACCTGGTATGCAGATATCACCCTCAATCAAACACAAAGATATACAATTTTACTAATAAAATTGTTGTCTTTTGAAGATGTCTTGACATATTTTACTGCTTCTGAATAATTATCTGTTATTCAAAATACTTTGATCCAATACGAAAAAATAAATTTCATTTTAGTCAAATTCTTATTTAACTGCAGCCCAAATCCAAAATGTCAGTATTAATGTATTTTGGCGGGTTATGTGTGAAGTGTTTGGAGGGAATTCCCACCCGTCCAGAAGTATCCCCTCGTGTCGGCATTTGGCGTGTATTGTAGGAATATTGCATAATGTATGTAGTATGTGTACCTCTGTGTACCTTCGTGCCTCTGCTGAAAGGAGTGGATATAGGGCGCAAATGATACCCACGGTAAACTGTTATACTTTATCGCAAAAATTTACAGATGGTGTTGCGTACAAGAATATCACTTATATTTGTGGTCGGTATCTGTGACGACACATGAGTGTAGATTTGCAGCGGCTCTTGACCGCAACACTATTAAATTTCTAATATTATTATTTATGTGCTTTTTAAAATTAAATTAAATAAAAAAAAGTAACATTTAAAAATTTAAAGGACACATATAAGTTACATTTTAGCATGGGCATATGCCATGTAATTTTTTTAACGCTTCAACAGGCCATGAGGACCGATTTCTGTAGCGAAAAATTTCACCAAAAGTGTTTAGTAAATCACACAGATTGGTGTATATGCAGATATAGCACAAATTTAAGATAAGTCATAATAATTTTACAGTTCTGATTTCTAATAATAACAGCTGTCGCATTATTTTCACTTCCTGGATAAAACGAGACAAGCAATTTAACAATGTAATTATAATTATTTTTTTATCTCACGTGTTTTTATCTAATTAATAATCCTTAATGGAAATTGTATCAAATTTATTTAAACTTGATTCGAACTGTGAAACCGTTCGTGACAAGGGTTAATCCTGATGATTAAGGGTTAATAATAATGAGCACGTGGTAGTTTAATCTGCTTCTATGGCGAGAATTGCGCTCTGGTACTCTTCACTTAGAGCGAAGAGTAGCGAGAATTCAGTGGAGTCTCGGGCTTCGCTTGGTGTGTCCATCATGTTGGAGAGCGACCTCTTGACCTCCGACCTCGCACAACCTTAGTGATCCCCAATTTCTCCAGTTGTCCCTCCCTTCCAGCAACGTACCTCCAGTATTCTGGTTTCCTATATCCTGGTCTTAAGGGAATGTAAAATTCAGTATTTGTGTTCTCATAATATATATATATATATTGTTAAAAATATATGCTGGTCTTTACAAGAAGTTAAAAAGTTTAAAATGTTGATTTTAAGGCGTATTCTAGTGTATATGATAAATAATTCGGAAGAATATCAATATATACATTAAAAAAATATTGCTTTATATTCTATTTTAAAAATATTGAAAATCTATGTAGGCTATTTAATGAGAAGGACAACTGATGTCTTAGAACAATGTCTATTCAAATAAATGAAAGGTTTCAGATTTAGAACAAATTTACAACATTCAAAAATTTGATACAGTGGGGATATTTGATATTGTGGGGATGTTCACCAATACCAATGGGGGTTGGTGAACATTGCATTGGGTAGAGTGATCACATAATCCAGCTCCTACAGGTCGTAAGCCCCGGGCCATCCTATAAAAATACTGCCATGCAGGTTTAAGAAGATAATTGTTTTTTTGAATATGCTACTTAAATAAACATAACATAATATAGAAGTTAAAATAAAAAAAAATCGGCAAATTTGCACGTTGCGTTGGTTGAATTTTTAAAATTTTTATCTACGATCGACAAAAGTAGCTTTTGCGGTAATGTATATCACTGAGTAACCAGAGGCGTGCAGTAGGTGCTTTTAAATAAGCTGGACCTAACTAAAAAATTTAAATTATAAATTGAAAAAATGTATCTCGTAATATTTAACTCACAATTATAATATTTATTTAAGATTTTATTAATCATAATATTTCTTCCACGAAAATGTTTGAATGCGCTTTATTTTCTAATATATATGTTTATTTTCAACTTATGCTTCTATGTACTGACTGCACGCACCTGTTATTGATTCGTAAGTTACTAAAAGTGAAATTACACGACATGAAATTACAATTTATGAAAATTTACAAAAATTACATTTTATTTTTACTAACTTAACTTAAACTAATCAGCTATGTACAGATCTGCTGTACAAATGGCTATGTACCTGAACATGGCTATTGCGTACGTATGGTAGTAACACTAATTTGTTTCCGATTGGTTTATTAAGTCTGGTTGCTACACTTGTGACATCTAGCGACTGAGAGGTTAGGAGTGTCAGGAGACAAATCCAGTTTATATTAATAAGCCCAGTTGCATGTCTTATTTAAAAATAGTAAGGTAATCGATATGATGTATATTCTAATAAGGTAAACACGAACACATTAATATATTAATGAAAAACTTTGTCTCGTACTCGATTAAGGTTTTTTGTTGAAACTTTTCCGTGATTTTCGACGGATTATATCTAAAATTGAGAAATAATATATCTAGGATGGTAGAAAAAATTATGATCAATCTAAGATGCCGGGATGTGAATGAAGTCATTCAGAAGTTTCCAGACCATAAGAGGTATGAAAAGTTTCCTTTTTAAAACAAAACTAAACAGTCCCAAGCGCATAGTACTCAAACCCAAACTCCTCTGG